>JALPQD010000651.1:637500-834376 GCA_023101885.1 Typhlomys cinereus
GCTGACTGGCAGCTGTCCACTGAGTTTACTGGGTGGTTGACTATCAGGTTCAAAGCTGGTAAATGACTCTTCAAAAGAGGAGGATGAGATTCGGAACTGCAAGGATCAACTTCCAGCTAAGCAGAAGGAAATCTTTTCCTGAACAAAGTCAGCTTTATTTCCTACCTCAGACCTACCTGAACCAGAGGCCCCTCTCAGCCTGGCTCTGGCTCTGCTCGCTGAGTTGCTTTTTAGCTCAGAAGTGCAAAGCGTAAAGACCTGCAGCGCACTGAGGCCAGACGCTGGCCACAGGACGCGCTGCTTCCTTTTCACTGCAGATTTGGTGAGCGCTTCCTTTCTGTCCACGGGCTAGAAGCAGATCTCTGTAGGCTCCAGACAGACCAAACAGCGTGTCTCGCCCTGGCAAGATCTAGGCTACAGGATGGAAAATACACTGAGTTAAACAGAAAACGTAAGTTCAGCCGTGTGAGTCGCAGATAGGCTTGAACACACGGACACACGTCGCCGACGCTCCCTGCTCCACAACAGCATGTCCGCAGCCCTGACGCAGGTCCCAGGGCCAAGCAGCAGCCTGATCGGCCTCCTCTGGGAACCGCACACCCCCTCTCTTGGGGGTTCACACTGCCTCCTGCCCTGATTCCCAGGACCAGTACCAACGCCGGGTGACAGCCTAGAACTCTCTGAAATGTGAAATGCTCCTCCTCCTCCTCCTCCTCCTCCTCCTCCTCCTCCTCCTCTTCCTTCTCGTCCTCTTCTTCCTCCTCCTCCTCCTCAGAGACATCCTGCTCAAGGGTGACCCTCGTGCTTCCCCATGTGGCCCTCTGTCTCCTGGGGTCTGTGAGTGGCAACCTCATCCTCAGTGGTCTGCTCATCTGCTGACTTTGCTAACCACAGAACAGGTAGAGACTCTGGTCGGCTAAGCCCACCTCTTTCCAGAAGGATGAACAAGTGGTGCAGGGCCGGAAGGGCAGGAGAGAGCCCCGCCCTTCTTCCCGTCGTCCTCACGGAAGAGGCCCCTCCTGCATGTGTTCAGCAGGTGAACAGCCCCTCCTGGGAGAGGCTCCTTGGGAATGGCGGGCTCCTCGACGAGGAGAGAGGATGACTGAGTCAGCGCCTTCATCCTCATTGTGTCTCCTGAGTCCCTTCATTTCTAACTTCAGACTCTCCAACTTGTACGAATCTTAGTCTAGCTCCTCAGTGCTCCGTCTCAATCCACCTGCTCAATCCACCAGCTGCTCTGGCCCATGCCCAGAACTCAGTCCTACATCTGAGGAGAAGCCCCTGGTTTGATCCAGTTCATAGCGGAATGACGCCGCTCAACAGGGTCTCTAGTACGTCCCTGGCAGAGGGACTCTGGTGTAATGAGAGGCCTACAGTCCCAGAGTCGTGGTGAGCAGGCTGTCCCTCTGCCCCAAGCACAGAGCCAGCAGGCTGTCCCTCTGCCCCGAGCACAGAGCCAGCAGGATGTCCCTCTGCCCCGAGCACAGAGCCAGCAGGATGTCCCTCTGCCCCAAGCATAGAGCCAGCAGGCTGTCCCTCTGCCCCAAGCACAGAGCCAGCAGGCTGTGCCTCTGCCCCAAGCACAGAGCCAGCAGGATGTCCCTCTGCCCCGAGCACAGAGCCAGCAGGATGTCCCTCTGCCCCAAGCACAGAGCCAGCAGGATGTCCCTCTGCCCCAAGCATAGAGCCAGCAGGCTGTCCCTCTGCCCCAAGCACAGAGCCAGCAGGCTGTGCCTCTGCCCCAAGCACAGAGCCAGCAGGATGTCCCTCTGCCCCAAGCATAGAGCCAGCAGGATGTCCCTCTGGATGTCCCTCTGCCCCAAGCACAGAGCTAGCAGGCTGTCCCTCTGCTCCGAGCACAGAGCCAGACTCTTGCCTTTCCCTGCCTGTCTAGCAGGTGGTGAGGCAGTTTTCCACCTTTTGGTCTTTCCACTGCTGAACTCTTGAGTCCAGTGTGAGATGAGTTGAGTCCCTTCCGCTCAGCCTTCAGCATCTGCTCAGCCTGTTCTCTTCCTCCCTGTACCCCAGCCCTGGCTGGTTGGCACTAGGAGTTGATGCATGGTTCTTACATTAGTGACTGGCAAGAGAACAAACTCCAAGTGCCCCTGTATGTGTACATATGTGTGTGCGTACGTGTGTGATATGTTTGGTGCATATAAGTACATACATTTGTGTACATACATGTATTGTCAGTATAAGAGAGGCTTTGGCACATGAAAACCATGACATGACAATGACTGAAGTGACACCTGTCAAGGCGACAAGGCACGTGATGTCTGTGGAAGATGCCGACATGTCTCTCCAACAGTCATCCATAACTCAGACTCTTGGTCGTATGGCAGGATTCCCAGCATCCCAGCAGACTGCAGGTCGCGGGGTGCCTTATTGCTAGGAGGGTCTGGGCGCTGAGCTGGCGCTGGATGTACCGCCCTGGCACCCATCAGCCGTGTTAAGCAGCCTTTTGGGTGCTGAAGAAGCAGCATCGCTAAGCTCAGAGATAAAGGGCCAGAGGGTCTGGGGGGGATGATGGGGAATGTAATCTGAGGAGGGGTGGAGGGTTTGGGGAGCACTAGGGAAACACGGTCTGAGAAGCAGCAGAAGGTGGGAGGAGGGGTAGAAAGGAAGAGGAAGGAGGAGGAGAAGCCATCAACGGACATAACCTGGAAATAGGCAGAGGGATTGAGGATGGGAAGAAGAGGAAGGCAGAAGAGGAGGAGGAGGAAAAAGAGGAAGAGGAGAACGAGGAGGAACTGAACAGGAGTGGAGGGAGGAACTCTGGGAAGCATGATCCAAGGAGCTGTGAGTTTGAGGAGGAAAAGGAGGAAGAGGAGATGCCAAATGAAGAGAAGCGCTCAAGACCAGGTTGCAGTCCTCTCCCCGTCACTCACAGACAGAGGTGACAGCTGGCTGTTCAGGGTCTGCAGGACCTGCTGTGTGCTCTGCCCTTCGGTCTTCTGCCTTTCGAGGCCCCTTTCCATGTATGTCTGTGCCTCCCCCGAGCTTCCCCGGAGCACCTGCCAAGGTCGGCGTGGTGTGGCTCTGCAGGAGGGACTCGGGAGCCAAGGCAGTGAGGGGACCGTGCATGAGCCCACAGCCATGTGTATGCGCCCCTGGAAGGGGGGAGCTGCGAGGCTCCAGGGTGCCGCACCGTCTCTGTCCCCTGGAGGGTGTGTGCGGGTGACGGCGTGATCACAGCAGGAAGGCTGCCCCCAGCCGGTCAGGGCACCGCGCATCTAGACAGGCAGCAAGCAGTCAGTGTAAGCGACCCGCAGGTCACCATGGGGAGGTCCTGTCTAGAGCCCAGGATGCCTCGGGAGCTAGGTAGAGACAGGTGGGCTTCAGAGACAGAGCTGCCACCGAGTCGCCGATGGCTGAGCTTCTCCCAGCGGGAGCTTGTTAGTTTAATTGGGACAAAATTGGACATCTGCTTCACGCCATTCTCCACTTCTGCGGTCACTCGCTTCCCATGTGTTGGTGGATCTGTGGCGCTGGGGCTGGGAGTGAACACGTTTAGGGAAGCGAGGAGGCAAGTCATATGTATTTGCACACTTGGAGCAAACAGCAAGGGCTTGCGAGGCCTCCCTCTGGAAGCGACTGGAAGCTGCTTCAGGTCCCAAGATGCTTCAGCTGTGTGACGCTCGGCCCGGCGCTGAAGCCAGGCCCAGGCGCTGCTGCGGAGACGCCCTTAAACTCTGCTTATTGATGCTGCAAAACAGGGTCCACTGGAGGTTCCGGGGCCCGCGTGGGGACCTGTCCAATCGGCCCATCAGATCGCTGGCTTCTTGCTTGCTGGCCTGACCTTAGTTCCCGAGACACTTTCAAGACAGGCTGGAAGATGTTTGTGCTCGAGTAGTTGCATCGGGACCTGGTACACAAGCACCAGCCTCTTCCTGCCCAAGTCTTGCCCACATAAGCTGCAGTGACACTAAGGAAAGCCCTGGCAGAGCCCGCCTGCCCCAGGGACTGCCTTCACGGGTCTGCAGGGTACAGCGATTGGCCCAGTTTACAGCCGGGCCACTGGTCAGCCTGCCCTGGCGCCATATGGGTCCCCCTTCCCGTGCCAGAGCCTCTTTCTCTGCCACGTGCCCTGACCCTGAGGGGAGGTGTCTGCAGCCACACTGCGGACTTCCAGCCCCAGGCCTCGTAGCCATCCTAATTTACTCATCTTCTTCACACAAGAGATCTGCCATGTCAGAGAGCCGACGCCGAGCTGGAAGTTTATTTCTCTAAATAACGCTTTGGGTCCTATCGATTAACAATTTGAAAGTGTGCGGTTACAATTTCCTCGCTGTGCTCCATCCCCAAGAGAGACAGCTTGGCCCTCACATGGCCTTTCCTTCTCTCCTGAGCCAAAGAGGATGACCGGGCCTGACCCTGGTCCAGCCTCTAGTCCCCGGGGGTCCTCAGACTCCACGGTTCACCCCAGTGTTCTCCCCACCTGAGCCGGATTTCTGTGTGCACTTGAAGACACACACGGCCTTCACTTCTGTTGAAAGGGGAGGCCCTGCCCCACCCGCACGGTGAGACCCGAGGCTCTGTGGACAAGCTTGTCCAAGGACAGGTTCCCACGAGGACTGTGGTATAAGGTGTCCGGTTCCCAGGCTCCAAGCTCCGGTAGGGCCGCTGAGGTAGAGAAATCACTCAAACGAGCTGAATTCTATCATTTAATGGGCCCATTTGATACTTAGCTTTGGGGAGAGATGAATAAATCATTGTGCCCATCAAGGGCCTTAGGCACCGTTCACCCTGGGCAGAGCCACGGTGACACTTGGATGAGACAGCAGCCTCTAGGATGAATGCCCTTTCTGTCCCCGCTCACATCGTCCCTGGCACCTGTTGAAACTAGACCTGGGCACAGGACACAGCCCTTAGCCAGAGAAAGACAGACGAACAAAGCCGTCTACTCTCAGAGCCTGGCTCGGAGGGGCTGGCAGGTGACCGCGATGGCCACAGAACATCTGCAGAGCCCTCCTGCAAGGAGAAGCCTCCTCCTTTGCCCTCTGCGGGCACCGTCCCTCAGGGTAAGTGGACGGCTTGTCCCGAGCAGCCACGTCGCTGCTCTTCCACCAATGGCTTGTTTTCAACCACTGTGCTCCGTGGCCTCCCCGGGACACGGGATGGCACGGTCTTCAAGTGCAGGCTCAGTCAGCCAGGGGCAGGGTTCATGCTTGGAGCCCCAGCACTAGGAGATTGAGCCGAGAGGAGTTTGAGACAGCTTGGACTACAGAGTGAGTCCCCGGCCAGCCTGGGCTACACAGCGAGCCTCAGGCCAGTCTGAATTACAGAACGAAACCTTGTCACATACACATAAAAAAGTGGCGTTTGGTATGTGCATGTCATGTTCCTTTCCCTTGGGGCTGGTGAGATCGCTCTGAACCGACCTTTCCTCTCGGGCCCAGAGTCTGGCAATGAAACCCTTGTCAGGACTGAGCAGAGCAAAGGACAAGGAAGGCAGCGATACTGAACCAGCTGTGCGGTGACAGCCAGCAGGAAACGCCGTCCTGGGGCCACATATCAGACCAGCGAGCACACGTGTCCAAACACTGGTGTGGCACGGCCACCAAAATGCTGCTTTGCCCTGAGCCTGGGGGGCAGGAAGCGAAGAGACCCTCGTGCTGTGGGTCCCTGTGTGAGCGAGGACTGCTCATTTGCATAATTCTGGGTGAAATCTGACCAGCCAAGCAGGTGACTTGACGTGCTCCCCAGTGCCCTGTGGGGTCGAAGGGCACACCACACACGACCAGGCGTCGGCAATCGGCTTCTTCGCTGGCTGAGGGGACATTTCACTGCTATGGGCAACTTTGCTTTTCTTCTCTTCTTTCTCTCCTCTTCTCTTTTCTTCCTTGTCCCTTCACAGAAGTGAGATACAGGTTCAGAAATGCTGATCCTCTAGGACACGAAGGGTCAGATCAGAGGAGGGCAGGGTACCAGCTGTGGAGCGGACTACGGTGCTGTGGCAGGAGGACCCCAGGCGAGGACGTGCCCCTTAGTCCACAGTTTCCCCACACCCACAGACCTGGGGCGACAAGAACGGATAAGGCAGAGGGTGGGCTCCTTCTGAGGCTGAGAGACAGACACCAAGCCAGACCATCCAAGCGGGGGGTTCTCAGCCATCCCCGACCCTCCCTGACTTGTAGAAGCATCACCACTATAGCCTCCCCATGGAATCATCCCGGGGAGGCTGTCACTGACTGCGGTGAAGGTCTGTCATTCCTCTGTCACAGGGGCCCGGGAAACACACAGAAGGCAAGAGAACAGAGGGGCAAGCTGCAGCCCATGGAAGGGGTAGGGGAGGGGGAGAAAATGGTGGTTGGCCATCCATCCTCAAGCGCCCAGTGTTGACAAAGGTCAGGGACAGCACCTCACGGACTGCTGAGCGCCGTGCACCGGGACGTGCACCAGAGGCCACCGTGCCAGCGAGCTGCGATGGCACCGCCACATTGACTCACTCAGGAGTCTGGCATACTGGGGCCTATGTCGACGTTCTGCTTTGAATCCCTGTGTTCAGTGATTTGTGACAAAGCAGCTCTTTAAATTGGCTTTGGCTGCCTGAGCTATGCGCAGCCAAGAGAACAGACCCTGGGTGCTTTTAGCCCCCCCTCCCCCGTAGCTGTGATGTTATTTGATCTTGACAAAACATATTTAGCAGTTTGTTAAAAGTATTGGCTAAACGCAGCATCTCCCAGATTGAATGCTGACGCGATGGAGACGGGAACTTTGGATCATCCACATCTGCGCTCCGCACGGCCTTTTCTTGGAGCTCAAGGGTCCTGACATGATTTTGTACGACATCGTCAGTGCACGGCCACGTGTCGTAAATACCACGCCGTCAACGTCCTAATTACCTGATTACATTCATTCACATTAAATTTGTAATTAAATGCAATTTCATGCTTCTTGAGTGAACACCGTTTTCAAAGCTGTGCTTGTCCCCTGGCTGCCGTGTGGAACCAGGAGCAGCCGACTTGATATGAACAAGACATGACTCCTGGGCCAGACCTGGGGGTTCCTGCACGAGTGACGTGGGGGGCAGCTCGGGGTGTTGGGACAAGTGCCTGTGTCTGTAGCTTTGGTCTTTGGGTGACCTTTGAGTCCTGGTGGGGTGAAGTCGCACAGTGAGGAGTGGCAGAGGCTGGTGCCTGCCTGTGCTCTGAACTCTGTATTCACTTACAGCATTTTTTAAGTCTTTTTCCAAATTCTGTCTCCTACCATCACCATGGCAACTGCATCTATGGCAAGTCTGGAGACATTAGTGGATCAACTAGGAGAAGGAGGCGTCTCCGCCCTGGATTCAGCCTTGAATGACTAATTTTACCTCTTGTGCACATTTGACATTGAGCAGCCGCACAGCGCGGCAGCCAGCGCACCCCGAAGGCTTCTCCCTGCACCCCTGAGCCCTTGACGCTAAGATGTCCTAGTTCTCTAACACAGTAGATGAGCAGGACCCCAGCCACCTCTGTCGTGACCGTGAGCCATGGAGAGGCAGTATGCTCCACGGGAGCCAGCCTAACCCTGCCCCGCCAGCAGCTCTAAACTGCCCTCCAAGGGCCCTGCTGCCCGCTGCCTGTGTGGCAGTCAGAGACAGTGCCCCCCACCGCCTTGTCCCTCCCCCATTCCCCTTGTTCCAGTTGGCGTTCTCCATGTCAGAGTATCTAAAGCAAATTCTCAGAGCACAGACCTCCTCGCCAAGGGGGGCAGGACTGTGGGTATGTAGGCGGTGCTCACTCCTGCTAGGCCTCAGGAGTAGTGGGAGGGCTGACTGGGGCCACGCCTCAGACTGTCACAGGCGAGCTGCTCACAGCCTCCTGTAGTCCTCGTGCCCCTCACTTTTCCATTGTTCTAAAACAGCTGAAGGAGAAAGGTCTGTTGGGGTTCACAGTGTGAGGGTGCAAGGAATGAGACAATGGCGGGAGATGCTGGTCCCGTGGCACCCACAGCCAGGAAGCAGAGGGACGCTGGTCACGTGGCACCAACAGCCAGGAAACAGAGACACTGGTCACGTGGCACCCACGGTCAGGAAGCAGAGATGCTGGTCACGTGGCACCCACAGCCAGGAAGCAGAGGGACGCTGGTCACGTGGCACCCACAGCCAGGAAGCAGAGACGCTGGTCACGTGGCACCCACGGTCAGGAAGTAGAGGGATGTGGTCATGTGGCACCCACGGTCAGGAAGTAGAGGGATGTGGTCACGTGGCACCCACAGTCAGGAAGCAGAGATGCTGGTCATGTGACACCCACAGTCAAGAAGCAGAGACGCTGGTCACGTGGCACCCACGGTCAGGAAGCAGAGGGACGCTGGTCACGTGGCACCCATGGTCAGGAAGCAGAGATGCTGGTCACGTGGCACCCACAGTCAGGAAGCAGAGGGATGTGGTCACGTGGCACTTACGGTCAGGAAGCAGAGGGACGCTGGTCACGTGGCACCCACAGTCAGGAAGCAGAGACGGTGGTCACGTGGCACCCACAGTCAGGAAGCAGAGACGCTGGTCACGTGGCACCCACAGCCAGGAAGCAGGGACATGAACTGGTGCTCAGCCCAGGATGCCAGGCCACAGGCTGGTGCTGTCACACTCAAGGGTGTCCTCCCACCACAGTTACAACTCTCTGAGGTGCGCCCAGAGGTGCTGGCGACTAAGCCAACCATCAAGACTGACCGTGGCTCCTGCTATCTGGACTCCTGTCATAGTTTCCAGCACAGGGACCTCAGATCAGCACTGGGCTCTCAGCCCCCTCATCACGTGACTGGACTGTGGTCCCTGCTTCCTCTGATCACGATCAGAACTTCCCCTGCAGGCCACATCTGGCGCCTCTGCACGCTGCAGAAGAGGGTGTTTGGGTACTGGGCAGCCAAGACTCCTGGTTTAGAAGGGACCATGTGGTCAAGCGTCCACCTGGAAGGGCATGCCACCTCCGCAGAGCCACAGTGCTCCCCAGCCGCCTCTCACGGCACTTGCCCAGTTCCATGACCAGCCCAGTGCATGTGGCTTCTCACTGAGACATGTCCAGGGTCACGCAAGCCCCTGTCCCCAGGGGCGCACGGGCATGTCCGGGGCGCACAAGCCCCCATTCCTGAGCTATGGCTGTGTTCCGAAGGAGCTACACAGCCCAATTCCTCCACCAAACCCAGGCCCAGAAGCTTGTCCGTGGCAAAGATGTGCACTTTAGAATAAGACCCTTAGACGCGAGCTCCTTGCAAAAGGAGAAGGAGAAGCCTACTTGCTTGGCGTTCCGTTCCCAGCTGGAGGAAGTCCTTGGGCTAGCCCTCCATAAGACAGTAAGGGCTTCTTGACTTTGGCGCCTGGGCGCTCACAATCAGCACAGAGGAGCTGTTGTGAAAACAAGCAGTGTTTATAGAAGGAGAGGGGCGTGGCAGGGGCAAGCCATGGCCATAACCCTGAGTATGGTGAAATCACAGGCACAGCTCGTCCTTTCTGTGTGGTTGGCACCGGGCGGCGTGCAAGAATCCAGATGACTTCTGATCCTGTTAGCACGGCTGCCATTACCTGCCACTTCACATCTATCAAAATGTCGGGGGCTGTTTTCACATGCATTACTCCAGTCGGAGGGCTGGGCTTTCCCCCGCAGGGGAAGGGGCTGCAGCTCACAGCTGGCCTTTGCGGCGTGGTCTCCCGTGTGCTCTGCTGGGCAGGACTGGGAACCTTCCCGGCGTCACGAGGCATCAAATGTTGCTGAGCACAGACAGCCCTGCCAGGAAGCGAGTAGAGACCCCGAGGGCGTTCAGGACGCACGGGCACGAGGCCCCTTCAGCCTGAAATGGGATCTGAGCAAGGTGATTGGTTGTGGCTCAGCTGACCTTCACCAAGAGTCTTCCTCGGGTGCCTCCGCTGACCGTTTGCTAAGCTCATAGGAGGCATGTGGGGGACGTTTGTCACACACAAATAAATGAACGAGAGAGTTTGCCGGAAAGGACCCCAGAATGCGGTGTCAGATGATGCGCACTGGGAAAACCAGATGCATGCGCACGAGCCTCGCAGGGCCGTCCGTCCGTGACTCCTCACCTGAATGCCTGGGTCTCGGCCCCAGTCTTTTCTAGACATGCCCCAGAGCACACCCTCCATTCTCAGACCCGCGGGGACGACTCATCGTCAAGCCCCCAAGCCGGGCTCAAGAGAGTCGTTGTTCACCATTGGTGCATCCGCCTGTAGGGTGCGCGCTGATGGGTTGTAGAGACCCCTGCTGCTAAGGGGGGCACGTGCCCACAGGTCACAGGTGCAGCCAGCAATGGATGCCATGCACATTCCTAGGACAGGTGACTCTAGGACACCTCAGAATGTATGGTGGGGAGGAGTCTCAGCACCACTGAGCAGAGCCAGAAGGGCCAAAAGGACGGGGGGCTGGCAGGTCTCTGAAGTTCCAAGATGATTCAACTGCAATTTTAGCTCAGCAGAATTTCCCAACGAGAGAAGTAAACCCACATTTTTGGGAACAGATTATATGTATATGCATGCATGTGCGCATATTGTACGTGTGTACACATGTGTTTGTGTGCAATCATGTATGCATAGTTCTTGTGTGTGTTTATGTGTGTGTGTGCATGTTGGTGTGCACACGTGTGTAAATACAGACACGCACATGCCATGTGGAGGTCAGAGGACATGGACATCAGTCCCCTCCTTCCATCCTGTTTGAAACAAGGTCTCTTTAGTTACTGCTGTCTGCACACCCGGCAAGCTGCTCATCGGTCAGACGCTCACCGCTGGCCTGTCCCTCCACTCTGGGGATTCAAACTCAAGTCTTTACACTTGCACGGTGCACGCTTTGCCCACTGAGCCATTTTCTCAGCCCCAGGGCGGGTTCAGAGCCCAGCGCGGCTCGGGCAAGCATGAAGGGCAACCAGCAGTGGTGGGTGAGCAAATGGCCCCGAGGGAAGCGAGGCCAGGGAAGGGCCCGCAACCATCAGGCGAGCAGGTGCCAGGCTCCTTCCTTCAAAGCGCAGACGGGCAGTGCCCGTGCCCCCTGGCAGCTCACGGAAGTGTCTCTCCTCAGCATGACCCCGTACCCCACCCCTCAGCTGCAGACCCCTCATGCTGGAGCCCTCATGCAGGAGGCTTTGTGCTTCTGGTGCGACTGGAGGTCACTTCTCCGGTGGTGGTGACTCGACGGCGATTGGACCCTCTGTCGTGTGAGCACATGAAAAAGCAGAGTCGGCCAAGGTGGGCGGCTGCTGGCCTTTGCTGCTGTGACAAGCTCAGCAGCCATCCAGGAGCTTCAGTCTCCACCTCAGATGTGACAGTGATTGGTCTGGAGGACCCTTGGCCAGCGGAGAGGACCCCGTGTTCCCCTGTGCGCAGCAGCACCTGCTCTGAGAGGCGGGGACGGGAGCGGCGGTCTGCATGACAGTCTGCGGCCCACCGGTGACTGGGCACTGTTCCCACACCTGGATTGTGACCCATCGTTCAGCCCCCACATTGCCTGCGTGCCCCACTTCACGTGAGACACTGAGGTACAGCCCGTACCGGTAACGTCTCCTGGGTCGCCGGGGCTGAAGATCGGACTGGCTGGTGTTTCCCTTCTGTGGTTTGGAGGGGTGCTGGTTCCGAGCATCCGCCTCCCCCGACATGGTTTGGATGGGGCGATGGCTCCACGCCCCCCCACACCCTCGTCACAGGACCTTTTAAGGGAACAGGGACCCTCTCAGCCTTTCTCAGGGCTCCCCCAAGCAGCACCGCGGCCCTGGCTCCCAGGCGAGGCGGGCTGAGGAGCCTGTTCCCAAGGCGCGGCTGCCTCTGTCCCTGCCCCGGCCTGTGCGCAGGGCGCCTCCTGCCCGCCTCCTTTGTCCCGCGTTGCCAGCGTTGCCAGCGTCAGCCAGACCTGTCGCTGAGCCGCTGACACGCGCCGCTCGCCAGGTGCGGGAGGCAGACGGGCCTGCGCGCTGCAGCCATTGTGCGGCGAGCGGCTTCTTTCAAAGCTCCGAATCACGCTCTTTCATGTGTGCAGAATGCACCAATTTGCAATGCACAATTCGAAATTGCTGGTTATAGAATCCGACACGTTAGGTTGTAGTGTAATTTTCCAAGGGCTGTAATAGCCAAACTCCAACCTAGGGGTGACACGCACACATCTTCTGGAATCATCAGATGGCATCCAGGGACGTTCAATGGGGACTGTGTCCTGCGTCTTCAGTGCCTAGAAAACACCCTCATGTGCCTTGTGCTCGGGCAGTAGACACCTCATGCCCAGGAGGCACCTAGTGCCCAGGCCTCTGCCAGCATCCAGAATGAACCTCTGCTGCTCCCGATGCTTCTGGTCAGGTCCTGTCTCAGCCTCCAGTGGGCAGTAGGTGCAGGTCATAGTATCTGCCCCACAGTCTGTCCCCTGGGGACAGCACAAAGGGCACAGCAGGGCATGGTCTGCCTGAGGGGCCCCCACCCTCTGAAATCATTGCCAAGCAGGAGGGAAGGGCAGGATCACCCAGAGGCACAGGTGTGAAAGAAAGCCCAGAAAAAGCAGAGACCGTGTCTCGGGGAGCCGCGGTCCCGAGCTTTGAGCGGCAGGAAAAGGGTTTGCTCTCCTCTCCACCTGGCCCCAGAGGACTCTCTGAGACATGGGAGCCACAGGGGCTCACTCCAGTGCCTGCCCCTCATACGCCTTCACCATGATGGCCTGCAGCCCGCTGAATCATGAGTGCAAGTAACCTTTGGCCCCATAGCTGCTCTGGCGGGTGATGGTAACAGCCGAGAGAAGGACTCACACAGAAAACTGACTGCAGATACGTGCAGCCGAAGAGACGCCTGGCCAGTCTCTGCACCAAGCACAAGTATTCCTTCCCTCCCTCCTTCCTTCCCTCCCTCCTTCCCTCCCTCTCTCCTTCCCTCCCTCCTTCTCTCCTTCCCTCCCTCCTTCTCTCCCTCCCTCTTCCCTCCCTCCTTCCCTCCCTCCCTCCTTCCTTCCCTCCCTCCTTCTCTCCCTCCCTCCCTCCTTCCTCCCCCCTCCCTCCCTCCTCCCTCCCTCCCTCCCTTCCTCCCTCCCTCCCTCCCTCCCTCCTCCCTCCCTCCTCCTCTCTCCCCCTTCCTTCCTCTTCCTTCCTTTCCTCCTTCCTTCTTTCCTTCCTTGTCTCTCTCCCTCCTTCCCTCCCTCCATCTCTTCTTTCCTCCCTCCTTGTTTCCCTTCCTCCTTCCTTCCCTCTCTCCTCTTTCCTTCCCTCTCTCTTTCCTCTTTTCCTTCCTCTATCCTTCCCTTCCTCCTTCCCTCCCTCCTTTCCTCCCCCTTTTCTATTTCCTTCCCTCCTTCTCTCTCCTTTTCCTCTCTTTCTTTCTTTTTTTCTTCTTTTTTCCTTTCTTTCCCCTTCCTTTCCCTTTCTTCCCCTTTCTTTTTTCTTTCCTTCCTTCCCTTCTTCCTTCCTTCCCCCCTTTCCATCCTCTCTCCCCTTCCTTTCTTTCATCCAGGAAACCTGCCCTGGTGTCTCATAGGTGGCACCACAGTGAACACTCTTCAGTGACCTTGCACTCGCGGGCACTTCTTGGGCATTTCTACATCATGAATCTTGGCAGTGCACGTGTGAACACCAGCAAGGAAGACGCTGTGCTGTCAACCTGTCATGTGGCCGTTTCCAGTCCCGCCTCCTGGTGCCCATCAGCATCTGATTGTCAGCTTGGCGGGGTGACGCCTGGCCGAGTCTTGTCTCAGCCATGAACATCAAATCACACGGCAGGGCTCAGCCTGTGCACCGGGGTATCACGTGGCATCTGACAGCCTGTAGCTTGGGAATGAGGATTTTTTCACGGTGCGACTTCCTGAGACCCCGACTCAAGTAGCCACGTCCTACATCACCTCTGTCCAGCTCTCAACCCTGAGGGTCCTTTACTCCCCCCCCCCCTTATGGACAAAGAATGGGAGCTGAATTCTAAGCTTCACCCCTCCACCCATTTAACTAGGCGTTCTGAGCCCCGGCCAAGGGTCACCTGGCCGTGCACTGAGCCGTCCTGCCTGCCGCTCCCCCATCAGCTCCTGACAGCTGCCACCACCCACATGGCACGTCCCAGGGCTGCAGGTGGGCGTCGGGTGGGTGCAGGTCCGTATGCAGCAGCCTCATCACACACAATGGGAGGCCAGTCCAGGAACACCCAGGATGCCACGCCGTCCTCTGAGGCGGCATTTTGTACGGCTCGCTGCGTCTCAGGGGAGCGTAGGGTTGGGATCGAAGAAGCCTGTGCGTGCTGGCTGTGTGCAAAGTGCCTGTGAAAATATTCACCTCTGTCCACGAGCCGGCTAATGCTAACACTCATGCACGTGCCCGCTCACACCCTTACACCCTTCACACCCCTGATCACACCCCTCACACTCCCGCTCTCACCCCTGCTTGCACGGGCGCACTGCAGTATGCATGTTACCAAGCACAGCGGGGGTAAGGCCAGCTTGCATGGGCGCTGCAGTGTGCATGCTACCATGCAGAAGCACAGCTGCGGTAAGGCTGGGTCGTGTAGCACAGCCAGCACTGCCAAGGGCACCTCTCACTTGCTTCATTTTAAACATGCTTCATTTTAGGTTGTGACACATTTAAAAATCTTCCTGTTGCTAAATATTTTCGCGACCCTACCCCCACCCCTCGTCAGCAGCCATGGCATGAGGATGCCCGCTGAGGCCCACAACAGCCCACTTCCAATGGCAGCTGGCACGATCCACGACCTGCCAGCTCTCCAGTCGCCAATACCAGCTGCATGCCATGACCTGTGCTGGGCCTGCTTGGTCCCTGAAGGCACAGACGGCTCCGCCTGCGGCTGAGGCCTCCCGACCCCGGAGATGAATCACCATTCACAAATAGATGCTCAGAAAGGAACGCGACCAGCGGAGATGGGCACCATGCTGCAGAGCTTTACAAGGAGACTCCGCATCAGGACGAGGAGGGGAAGTGGGGGGGGGCTTTCGGGGGCGGGGCAGGTGGCAGATGCCACACCAAAGTAGTGGGACAGGCCGGAGGTAGCGCCAAACAGCGGTCACATCAGGGGCGCCACAGAGTCTCACGTTGAGGGGACAAAGGGCAACCTGCCTGCCAGGGCCTGACCCAAACTCACAAGGACCCAGACAGGTCCTCTAGAGTGGCAAGTGCCTGCCCCGTGTGTCGTAATTGCACAGCCGGGAGGAGGCGGACTGCTCAGGCCGCGCCGCAACACCGCACGTGAAATCCAACTCTATTTCTCTCCGTACCTAGTGCTCTAAATTGCAGTGTGCTCGATCGATATTGGTAAAATACTAGAAAAAACACAACTCCTTTTCTTTTTCTGTACATCATAACTGACAGCCAAGAATCCTTTGTGGCTTCACAACAGTCTGAAGGTCACTGAGCAATTGGACGACCCCCCACGATTACAGAGGGGGTTGGGCACAATGTAGGGTACCCCCCATGATTACGGAGGGGGATGAACACAGTGTAGGACCTCGCCCCTCCCCCCACCATGATTACAAAGGGGATGGGCACAGTGTAGGTCCTGCAGCACAAACACCCTGGTTACAGAGGGGTGTGCACAGTGCCGACTCCAACGCCATTACAGAGGGGTGTGCACAGTGCCGACTCCACCCCATGATTGCAGAGGGGTGTGCACAGTGCCGACTCCACCCCCATGATTGCAGAGGGGTGTGCACAGTGCCGACTCCACCCCCATGATTGCAGAGGGGTGTGCACCGTGCCGACTCCATCCCCATTACAGAGGGGTGTGCACAGTGCCGACTCCACCCCCATTGCAGAGGGGTGTGCACAGTGCCGACTCCACCCCCATGATTGCAGAGGGGTGTGCACAGTGCCGACTCCACCCCCATGATTGCAGAGGGGTGTGCACAGTGCCAACTCCACCCCCATTGCAGAGGGGTGTGCACAGTGCCAACTCCACCCCCATTACAGAGGGGTGGGCACAGTGCAGCTGCCTGCAGCCGCAGCTCCACTGGAGGTCTGGAGACGACTCGCCCTCCTTGTTTCCCCAGCAGCACTTCGTCCCTTTGCTCCACTGAGGCGCCTAGACGCTCTCGGCTCCTTCAAGTCGCGCGGGAGCCTTGGAGGCATGATGACTGACAGTGGGTCTCAGCTGCCTCCTTAAGTCACCTGCAGCGTGGCTTCCCTCTGGGCATGAAAAGCTGTCGTAAGCTAACTGATGGGGAAAGACCCCTCTTTTTTTAATTTATTTATTTATTATTTATTCAATTGTGCGTGTGTATACATGTGTGCGCATGTGTGTATGTATGTGTGTGTATGTATGTATGTGTAGAACCATGGACGAATTCGGGAACCACCATGGACGCCTCCACCTCCTTCTGCCCCAGGATTCACAGGCTCCGCCCTACAAGGACCAGAAATGCAGGCCGCCCCCGCTTCCGCCTGGCGTCTATACGTGGGGTCTAGGATCTGAACTCAGGACCTTCTGCCTGCAAGGCAGAGGCTTAACCCCTGAGCCACCTCTCCAGCCCCGGAAAGACCCCTCTTAACAGTGGGTGGGACGATTCCCTAGGCAGGGACCAGGGACTGGATGAGGATGGCAGAGCCTGCTGCACTTCCAGCTTTCTACTCGGGACTGTGGGTGTCATGTGACCAGCCGCTTCAGGGGCTGCTGTGCGACTTGCCCACAGTGGAGAACTGCGAGCCGCTTCAGCCTCGCTCCCTAACTGGAATGGAACCTAGAAAGGACTTTTATAGTCAACTTCAGTGCTTACTGTGCTAAACAATCCCACCGGAGAATGTACGCATGCACACACACGTGCGCACACACACGCACGCGCACGCACACACACGCACGCACACACACACACACGCACACGCACACACACGGCTTTGGCCATGCAGAGCAATGTGTGTGTGGCGCCGGCCACAGGTGTGGTGAGTAGAAGCAGCCGCTCGTTGAAGAGGCCGTGTCGCTTGTTGGGGCTGAACCCGGAGGCCCTGGGCCCTTGCTGTCCCTGTCCTGCCCAGTGTTCTTCCATAATGGGCAACCGCGGGGCTATGGTGGGGTGAGCGTAGAGCTGGTCCTGGTGCTCAGCGCCAAGGGGCATCTCCTAAGGACTCAGCCAGAGGCGCATGCAGCGGGGGCGGGGGACGCCCCAGCCTGGAGCGGGGCTCTGCCTCCAGAGCCAGCCAGCTCCTCGGAAGAGGCCAGGAGATAAAGCCCCGGCCCTTGCCCATCTCCCCAGCACCCCAGTCTCACTCACTGGCTCACCGGCTCACTGGTCCCCCAGAAGCAGCGCACCCCCTCGCCTGTGAGGGCAACCAGCAGAGGCAGCGTACCAGGCCTGCCGGGCAGGAGGGTCCCTGGACCCAACAGGCCGAGCTTAGCTCAGGGGCCCAGACTCCTCCTGCATCCGCCGGGGTGACAGCCCCAGGTCTTGGCACAGGATGAAGACAGCCAGTCAGCGTGGGAAGCTGATGGGGATGCAAACGATCAGAATGGAAGACCCGCATGAAAACTGGGGTGTCCATCATCACCTGTAGCAGCGCCCGGGTCTTCTGGCCGGCATAATGTCCACGGCAGCTTCCCTGGCCAACAGCTGCTGGACGCCCAGCTCAGTTGCCCAAGCCCCATGGGCAGCCCCAGCCGGAGATCACCCTGGTGCTCCGGCCTCTGTCCGCACCGAGCACCCAGGTGGACACGTCAAGAGGACAGCAGCCACAGACGGAGCCCCGACGCCTCAGCCCCCCAGAGAACAGGAACCTCAAGCGGGGTACCAGGCTCAGGTGCCCACAGCACCCCACGCTTCTGAGTGGTCTGAACTCGTCTGTCAGCATCCACTCTCTCTCTTCCACAGCCACTGCAGAGAAGGGGTGGCAAGAGAGGAGCGCGTCCCCCCAGTCACCTAGAGCAAGCATTCTGTCCATTTTGCCTCCCTCCTCGCCCCCGAGGGCGTGGGCAAAAGTGCCGTGCCGGAAACGTGATGCACGTGCGCTTCCCAACTTGGGAAGTGGCGGTGTGAGTTACCAGACAGCAGTACAGCTGACTGAGCTGGAAGGCTCGTGGGAAGACCCCGTTAGCTCCTCCTCTGAACGTGAGGACCCCCACCTGGAAATACGTCCTGTTTTTGCCAACTGCAGTTGTCAAGAATTAGATTCCACTTGACAAATCAGGAGCTTCCAGCGGGGCCCTTGGTTGCTTTTGCTACTTTTAACCCCAGCAGCCAGCGGCGATCCACCCTGTTGCCCATGAGGACCACGTGTAGACCATGTTTTGTCGTTACCCACCCTGGAAAGTCTCTCCAGAGGAGGGACTCGGTGCTCTTGGAGTTGCAGTTCACCTGCATTGGATGCTGATAAAATCACCATCAAACAAATGGCTTAAGGGAACAAGGGGTTTATTTTCTCTTAGGATTCCTGGTTACAGTTCTCAGTCCAGCTTGACAGGGGAGCACGCGCCAACACCAGGGCCAAGGCTGAGGGCCACACCATCGCCACATATCGGCTGAGAGAGGGACAATCCTTACTTCCCAGACCAGTATGTCTGGCCAAGTGTACACAAGGATGCCGACTCTCTCAACCAGCTCTCTGTATTTTATTCCAGGGCCTAATTCCTACCCACCATAGGCTGGGCCTCGCCCATCAGCCAGACAATCTCCTGCAGATTTGCTCTGGGCTTAACTCAACCACTAATTTTCTGCAAATGTACCCACAGCTCAAACCCTCAACTGTCGAGTTGACACCTGTGCCCAACTGTAATAGTGGACAATGAAATAGAAGGAGCCCAGGAAATCAGACCACTTTAAACCATCTCTTTCTGCCAGCATCGTTGTCAGCCTCTTTCCCCTGGGACCCACCACAGGGGCAGCGTGCACCCCACAGGGACCACTCGGGACACCCTGGTTGCCTCCGCCCTGTGTCTTTGTGGGGAGTTGTGCACTGACTAGCCCTGGCGGTGGTGTGGGTCCAGGGTCTAGTAGACAGCTAGGAACTGGGTTAGGGTTAGAGGTTTTAGCATTAGGGTTAGGGTTGTCGTTTCAATGAGGAGGCCAAAGCCCCAAGAGGCGAGCACCCAGCCACACGGTGGGAAACGTGAGCCGCCCGTCCGTCCGTTCCCCCTCGCGGGAGCAGAACTCACCAGGCGTGAGAGCCAGCGGCCATTCTCTCCGCTTTCAAGCAGCTCCAGGGCACGAAACGCGCTCTGCTGGGTGGTTTCCACCGCCTCGTCCACCTCCAGAATCCTGGAATCTTCCCGACTCTGACCCCTTAAGCATCATCCGTCCACTTTGCTCCCCACTCCATCTGCCCAGTCTCTAAATCTGACCAGCAGGGACCTGTGCTGCAGCACTTGGGTGTTGTTTGTAGTGTGCCCACATCATAATGTCCAAGGCTCACCCATGGCTCGTGTGGGTCAGAATCCTCTTTACTAGGCTGAGTGATATTCCCCGGTGTGGGCAAACCACATGCCACAGTCAGAGGTGCCCCGTGACAACTAGAGCTCAAGCTCTGGCACAGGCTACAAAGAATTAGTATAGTTAAGCCCTGAGCAGCCCTGCAGGAAATTCTCTAATCCTTGGTGACTGGGTCTCCTCCCACGTAAATAAGGGCTGAGGAAGTTCTTCTGCACACTTGGCCAGATGTGCTGGTCCGGCTAGTGAGGACTGTCCTCTCAGTGGTCCCGTGGAGACGATGTGTTGGTGGGAGGTCTTCTGCCAGGCTGAACAAGGAGCTGTGACCACCCCTAAGGTATGTGATGATGAATTTACCAGCAACATGCAGGCGCGATGCAGCACCGCATTTCGTCCGTCAGACCTGTCTCTTGGGTGATCAGCATCATTGGTTGCCAGGGGAGCCTATGCAGCTGGGAACATGGGTGTCCCAACACGGACCAATTCCCTTTGGAAACTCGGAGCTTCCGAAGCCGAGTGTGATAGCCAGACCTCGCAGCATAGTTACGTAGACACACTGCGCTGTCTTCAACAGACGCTGCGCTCAGAAGGGGAGAGGGTCTAAAGGACCGGCTCTCGGCGGCCCTGGCTACGGAGGGTCCCGGGCTGGCCCTCAGCTAGGCTGCCTGTCCCAGCAAGCAGGTGTTGGGACCCGGGGCCTCCGCCGGGCACCTGCAGGTCAGGCTCACGCTGCAGCCTCGCCTACTGGGGACAGACCCCCTGAGCGTGGGCAGGCAGTGGGCCTTAGAGGCTGCCCCTCGGCCATCTCTCTCCACCTCTCTGCTGTAGCCCCCGGGCCACGCGCCTCTCCTCCCGTCAGGTGGCCTCCTGTGATGCCCGGCTTGGTGGCGGCACCCGTCTTTGCACTCAGACCTCATCTGAGACTTCGGGCGCCATCCACGCCGCGAGGCGGGATGCGCGGCCGAGCATCGGCAGAAGGTGAACAGGGAAATCAGCCGCCACCTGAGGCTAATTACGCTGCCTCTAAGTTAATTAAATACTTGTTGGGAGCAGCGGGGTAGATCCTAATTAAACTTGTCTAATAACAGGGCCCTGACATTCCTGACACTGGGGATTCCTCCGGCTCGCATACGTCTGCACAGGACGACGGGAGCTGTCAGGTTACCAGGCACGTGACGCCCGGGCACGGGCTCCATTTTCCTGCACTAATTTGCCCCATATCGGGTGCTTCGCGTGTGTTTAATTTACACGTGTTTAATTTGGACCCTACGTGGCTCCTAATGAGTTTGTGGTTCCCCCTTTCCTTGAGGAAGAGACAGAGCCGGAGCCCAAGGCATCGGGGAGAACCTTCAGCCTCCAGCGCACTGGGGGTAATGACCATGACTAATGTAGGCGCCACCATCCGTGCAACGTAAAAGGATCTGCGGCTGCTCCCCTGGTTTCTGGGGGTGGGGTGCTCCCGTGTGGGAGGACCCAGGAGTCGTTGGCATGGTGTAGTGTTGGGGTCCCTCTGGGTATCCCCTCTGCCACAGCCAGGAATTCTGGACAGCCAGGCTCCCACGCAGATGAGAGCACAGGGTGCCAAATCACCAGCTGGCAAGAAGGCGAGGGACTGCTGGCCGCACGTCCTGCTGGTCAGGGCTGAGCGAGGCTGGGCAGATGTCCAGGCTGTGCATTCAGGAAGCCAGACTGCTAACGGGGGGCGGCCCCGGATCCCGAGAGCCGCGGTGTGCCACGTCCACACTAGGGAGGGGGCTGCGGTGTGCCGCGTCCACACTAGGGATGGGTGTGTCAGAGGGCCGCGGTGTGCCGCGTCCACACTAGGGATGGGTGTGTCAGAGGGCCGCGGTGTGCTGGGTCTATGCTGAGCATGGGGCCGCGTGAGAGGCTGAGATGCCTGTTGTTTCACGCACCAAGGCCTTCCTGGTGCATGAGGTTTGGCAAGTCTCTTTCTCTCTGGGTCCATGCGATGCCTACTGAAGAGCTCAGAGCTTGAGCCAGGTCCTGCTGGTGGCCCTGCTGCCCCGGCTGTGCCCTCGGCTGGTGCCCATGACCACCCATGACTGTCGGTGACACTCAGCCAGGAAGGCCCCATGAGGCTCTGTCCAGGATGAGCCGTTTCCTGTCGGATGGAGACACACTGGCTGCCAGGCCCCGGGAGGCGCCGAGTGGGAAGCGAGCGGGCCCCTTAGTGGCCGGGTCTCCACGCTGCTCCAGAGCTCTGGTGCATCCTGTGGCGTGTGGTGGCACCTGGGTGAGTCCAGACCAGTATTGGACGCGGGCAGGAAGGGGTTAAGGCAAGCCGCCCTGTTTTCACCTTCTCACCAACCAGCGGGAATTAATGAAAAGATGTAAGCACTCAGGTCTTTGCTGGCAAGAAGGCTCGTTGAGATAATCAATTAGCCCAGGAAGATCAAATTGACAAGGCTTAAGTGCAAAGTCATTTGCGACGCCAGATTATCTAGCCAGACTCCTGGCGGCGTGCAGGGAGCCGCGGGAGGCTTCCGAGAACTTCAGGGCCGCTGAGGGATTTAACGTGAGTCCCCCATGGACTCCTCTGCGCGGCAGGCCGTGCTTACCCCTGGGACACCGTGGGACAACTTGAATTCGCCTCCTTCACTCAAGCCCTGGAGAGGGATCAGAGGCAGCAAACACAAGGTCAGCTTCAAGCTTCAGCATCAGTTATTTTTATTTTTATTTTTCTACTTTTATAAGCATATTGAGTATTCATCCCAGCTTCAATTTTTTTAAATGGAGGTTTTCTTGCAAAAATTAGGTGAAATCTCAATCTCCAGCGCCTTTCCTTTTGTTCAGTTCAGATAGTCAATCGCCGGACTGTCTCTTGGGGACCCTCTGTGTCGCGGGAGTGCGTCCTGCTCCCGGCTCCCATCTGGACGCAGGGCCCTGGGATGAAATGAGAAGTGCTGTTGGCCTTTTACGTGCCCCCAAGCTAGACTGCACAGCTCTGCTAACACCACCACGCTAAGTGGAAGGGTGCTGCGTCCAACAGGGCACGCTGGGCACCGGGAGTGGCATGCGCGTGTGAAGTCTCTCTCGGAGCCCACGCTGCTGACATGCCCGCTCTCACTCCGGGTCTCACTTCTGCGGGTGAAGACGCCACTCCGGGCCGTGGGGATTGCCAGGATCTGGAAACGTCTCCGACCCCGCAAGCTCTCTGTGGCTTTTCGTTTCCCATGAAAGTGGCCTCGTGTTGGTAATTCCTGTAGAGAAAGGAATGATTTTCCTAAGCAATTTGCTTTGATTGTGCAGCGTTCCAGCTCGTCCTCCTCCGCGGTGAGGGAAGAAAAGCTAATCTGCTGGTTTACTATCTTGCCGCACATGAAAGACAAGTAGAAAATGAAATTTCGAGAAGCTAAACTCTTAATTTTTGTGACAAAATGTGAATGAAGTGATGAACTTATTCACAAGACGCGGAGTTCGAAATGAATGACTTGTGGTGGGGGCATCGAAACCCTGAGCTCAGCCGGAGGTGCAGGTTGAGCGTCGCTCCAAGCAGAAGGACACGCGCAGGAACCTTGGGCCCGAAGACGCTCAACAGCCCTGCCGTGGGAGCCACTGGACCCCATGGAGCACAGCCAGATGCTCCCCACCCACTGGCAGTGAGTCTGTGGGGGCACCCAGAGACCCCAGAGACCGTGTCCATGCTAACAGGTGGGGTTGGCAGAGGAGCAGCACGGTGCTTGGATGGCAGCGGCCTGGCCGGTGTGCTAGAGAGTTCTTTGCCGGGCGTCGTCCTACGTGTTGGCGAACAGTCAGAGGCATCCCTGCTCCCTCCCCGAAAGGGGCCAGGGCAATCAAACCCATCCTCGGACATCGCCGTACATCCCCTGCAGACCGTGGGGTTGAGGACCAGGGTCATCAGGGGACACCCACAAGCTGTGGGGTGTAAGGACCAGGGTCATCAGGGGATACTCACAAGCTGTGGGGTGTAAGGACCAGGGTCACCAGGGGACACCCACAAGCTGTGGGGCGTAAGCACAGGGCCAGGGGACACCTGTTCATTAAACCTGGCATGGGTGGATGGGTGGAAGGTGAAGGAGGAGAAGGACAGATGGATGGATGGATGGATGGATGGATGGATGGATGGATGGATGGATGGATACATCAGTGCAGGTTGAAGGACAAGATGGATTCATGGGTGGATGGGTGGGGTTGAAAGATGGGTAGATATATGGACATATGGTGAAGGATAGATGGATGGATAGAGGGATAGTTGGGTGGGTAGGGGATGAGTAGATGGATGGATGCATGGATGGATGGGTGGGTGGATGATGCATGCATGCATTGACGGGAGCATGCATGGATGGATGGATACGTGCGTGGATACATGGATATATGGAAGGATAGTGAGGGATGGAGAAGTTGAGTGAATCGTGGGTAAAGAGATGGACGAATATGAAGATTTCGCCGTTTCTTTTGTGTTTTCTTCTAAAAATCAGCACCAAAAACTGTGGTCAGCGGTTGGCTCTTGGCAGACAACCGGGATCTGGGATCTCAGGGTCGCTGTGTGGGAGTTTGCACCTTTCTGTGCTGCCAGCACTCATGCCGCGTGTGGCTCCGTCTCGCGGGGCCTCGCAGGGCCTCGCAGCTGCTTGTTCTAAGTGTGTGTGCACTGGAAGGAGCAGGAGCAGGGCGCCCTTGCTCTCGGGGCTTGGGTAGCAGGGCGCACGGGTCTCTCTTCTCTTTGCCGAGTCAGCGGCACATCTCTGCCTTGACCCTGTCCTGCACCCCACTACTTCCTCCGCGCACTTGGCACTGGCCCTCCCTGCTGGCCGGGCCTCACCTGCCCCCTGCTGTCGCCAGGCCCACCCCCGTCTGACCCAGCCGGACTTCCCCACTCCGCACCTCCCTACCCCAGGGGTCACCCTTCCTCTCTCCCCCT
The DNA here is from genome assembly GCA_023101885.1 of Typhlomys cinereus. Classification (NCBI taxonomy): domain Eukaryota; kingdom Metazoa; phylum Chordata; class Mammalia; order Rodentia; family Platacanthomyidae; genus Typhlomys; species Typhlomys cinereus. The sequence continues at coordinate 661,699 of JALPQD010000651.1, forward strand.
TGGGAACCCAGGACACAGAGCTTTCATGAGGTATGCGAGCTGCTGCTCAGCCCCCCACACCTCTGTGTGAGCACCCCACAATCAGCAAGATGAAAGTTACATCTACCTTCATATCAGGATGGTCCTCCAGCCCCCACATGTGCAGCTCATGGGCCTCACCCTGAAGGGAAGGAATTACCCAGAACTCTGGGAACAGCCTCTGTGTGTCTGAAGTCACTGGATGGATGCAGTCACCCCTCCCTGGCATTATGGGCTGGCACTGGAGCTGGGCTTGTGTCTGAGCATTATAGGATGTCATCCTGACCCTCTCTGGGGTGTGCGAGATGCAAAGAACTCTGGAAGTTCGTGATGCATATGGCAAAGAGCAGGTTATTTACAAGCAAAACTCCAGGAAGGAAAGTCTTGCTCAGTCATGCCTGAGTTCAGCTCTCAGGATCTGTGGCTGTCCAGCTGGGCTTGGTCCACCCAGTGGGGCGACCAGTACTTCCCGGCCATCTCCCTGCTCCTGCAGGAAGTTCAGAGCAGCTCTGGGGTGAGCCTGCCTGTGCCGGGCCCTCCCTATACGGCTCCTCGTGCCCTTCACCTTCCCACGCTTCCGTCAGTCGCCATGGGTCCTGGCCCGAGTGATGGAGCTGTTCTGTCACACCTCGGGTGAGCGTACAGGTCACACGTGAGCACGCCTGCTTCCTGCCACATGTGAGAAGCGCAGTCCCCCTGTGTCCCTGTGCCCCCCCCCACTGGATACAAAGGTGAGCTATGAGGACAGCATTAGATTGTGCCTGATACGCTGGGAAAGGCCGGGCCGGGCCCACGGCAGGGAAAGTAGCCACTCCCGGGGGGGGGGGGGTTAAGAAGGAAATGGCAGGGGTGCGCAGGGCTTCAGACAGTGAAACTCCTCCAGTGCTGCGGTCCTAGGCTGCCACCCACTCATGGAGCAATGTTCACCTGGTTGGGTGCACGTCTATCAACAGTGATGGGAGGAATGCTTGTGGGGGACTGAGGGGAAGGGAGGCTATGGGAGTGGGATGGGAAGTCCACTTGATCAGCTCTGCTGTGATAAGCCCACCTCCAAAGTGAGAGGGAAGGACAAGGCTTGTCCTTCCCTCTCACTGAGCCCTGGGCATCTTCAGTACATGTCACCACACCCTCAACCCAGCCATGTGCCGGACATGTGCCGCCCAACTGGAGCTCAGAGGCCTGAGGCCCAGAAGCCCGGAGGCCCAGAAGCCCGGAGGCCCGAGGCCAGAGGCCCTCCTCCATCCTTCCAGTTTCCTTGCAGCGAGGAGCCAGCCCAGCCCTTCTGATGGTCCCCTGATCGGGTGTGGGCTGAGCAGAAGACCCCTCCCTGCGGACCCCTGTGCCCTGGGGAGTCCCCTCTCAGCTACCCTTTCTTGAGCCTCAGGGGAAAGGTCCCGCCAGTGTGCCTATTGTGGGGCAGGAATGAGATAAAAAGAGTTGCTGAAATTCCCTCACTTTGCCTCCATCCCCAGCGGGTGAGTTTTAAAGCCACGAACCACAGGAATCGGTCACTGAGGTCAGCGGGGCGGCTCTACCCAGAAGCCTCTGAGGGACCAGTCAAGTACCAGCCCACGGGCACTGGGCGCCTACAAGCTCCGCCACGCGTGTCAGTAGGAGCTCTGAGGCCCTCGCAGCCCTGGGACCCTCGTACCCCGGGATGCGGCAGGTCCCGGGGCGACCGTCTCCAGGCCTGGAACACCAGCCGTGGCAGGATGTGGCTCACGGCGTGGCGTGGACGGTGCTGGAGACAGGGTGCCGCAGAGGTTGCCGTAGAGCCAGGCAGCCGGGTATGCCAGTGCTGGGCAGGTATCCACAGCCGCAGAGAAGACAGTCGCCCTGAGCAGAGACAGAACAAGTGGGGTTAGGCCGGAGCAAAGTCGAAGCTGAGAGGACTCTTTGTGACTAGGCAGAGCAAGGAGGTGCTGGGCCCAAGGCCGGCAGGGGTGAGCGCTCGTGGGCAGGCTCCTAATGAAGCAGTGGTTAGTGGGGCGGCCCGGAGGATTAGAGAGCATGCTTTTGACGTGGCAACTAGGGAGACCGCAAGGAACCCTAACGCCGTGAAGAAATCAAAAGAGCCGAAGGCTGGAAGCAGCTGGACCGCGGACATGCCTTCCAGAGGGTCGCGCCTCACCCACCCCAGGGTTTAAAGGCACGTGACATAACCCACCCGGGCTCTTGATGGGCTCTCAGGAAGAAGCACAATTCCTCATCTTGGAATTCGATTTCAAAATTGAATCAATTGAATGCAAAAGCTCCAGCTGCAAACACGGGCGCCCATCATGCCCTGGTTGGGATCAGAATGTGGGGCAGTTGAACAAGGCTTGCCAGGAGCCGAGGACAGGGGTCCTGTGCTCCGCGCCCTGCCGTTGGCCACGGCCCTCCTCAGGGCTTCTCTCCAGCCAGGTGTCTCTCCGAGAGTGATGCTGGGCTTTCCTGCTCTAGGACGCGCGACCCATGTGAGAATGACCGGACATTTCAGGGGGAGACCTGGAGACCAGCAGGTCCCTGAGCTTCCCCGAAACCTGAAGCAAGAGCTGGAGTGAGTTCCAACCCCCACACACCACCACCCCATCCGACAAGTCCTGCCCCCCACAGCCCTTGCTGCCTCCCCATTGCCTCCCATTGTCAGTCAGTTCAGAAAGGGACCACAGGTTTGCAGACGACAGCAGTGTGTTGTCTCCTGAGGCTCGTTTCTTACCAATGGTGACAGTAATTCAATGGCCAAGTCACTGCTTCCCTCCGTGAACTTCCCCGCCCTCACACAAGCCCCTCCAGTTCCCCTCCCCTTGCACAAGCCCCTTGCTCACCCAAAGCCCCCCAACCACATGAAAAGAGTGAGGGTCCACAGGAGAAACTGAGCTGAGCCCAGCACATGGCCCGGATCACGGTGCACACAACACCCCACATGCAGGACTATCCCCGGCAGCGCGTCTTCTCTGCTCCCTGAGAATCAGCCGGGTCCTTCCGAGTCTGAGCGTCTGTGTCGAGAGGGAACATGTGCACACGCAAGGCACACACACTGGGAAGGCTTCGCCTCTGCAGTGTTCTTCCCAGCGTTGGCGGATATGAGATCCAGGACGCCATGCAGATACCAGGACCCATGATCCCTCGTCCCGGAAAGCAGCGTGTGCCCCCATTACATCCCCAGGGGTCCTAGAGGACTGGCGAGCCCTGCGTGTCTGCAGATGCTCACAGGTGGTCCTCCCTCTGTGCTGGTGGGATGACCGTGAGTGCTCACAGGTGGTCCTCCCTCTGTGCTGGTGGGATGACCGTGAGTGCTCACAGGTGGTCCTCCCTCTGTGCTGGTGGGATGACCGTGAGTGCTCACAGGTGGTCCTCCCTCTGTGCTGGTGGGATGACCATCAGTGCTCACAGGTGGTCCTCCCTCTGTGCTGGTGGGATGACCGTGAGTGCTCACAGGTGGTCCTCCCTCTGTGCTGGTGGAGTGACCGTGAGTGCTCACAGGTGGTCCTCCCTCTGTGCTGGTGGGATGACTGTGAGTGCTCACAGGTGGTCCTCCCTCTGTGCTGGTGGGATGACTGTGAGTGCTCACAGGTGGTCCTCCCTCTGTGCTGGTGGGATGACTGTGAGTGCTCACAGGTGGTCCTCCCTCTGTGCTGGTGGAGTGACCGTGAGTGCTCACAGGTGGTCCTCCCTCTGTGCTGGTGGGATGACCGTGAGTGCTCACAGGTGGTCCTCCCTCTGTGCTGGTGGGATGACAGCAAGAACAATATCCACACGAACTTAGTAAAAATGGAATCTTTCTTTCAAATATCTTCAGTCCATAGTTGACTGAACCTGTGGGCGAGGAAGCCATGGATGTGGGGGCCGGGAATACTTTTAAGTGTTGATGCACCTAGTGGCTTCTGAGATCTACCCCAGTTTGTCTACAAACTGATACTGAGTAAGTCGAATTTCTTTGAATTTCAACTTTATCCTCTGTAAAATGGACATACTGCAGATTTCTGAGGCTTCCTGGGTTCTGTCTGCATCAGACAGACAGACAGACAGCACACACACACACACACACACACACACACACACACCAATGTATGATCCAGAGCTCAGGGTCCTCTTAGGTGAAGTTGATGGTCTCTTAGTTCCTGAGACTTCTGGGCTCCCACATAAGGCACCAAATGGTCACGTTAGTTATGCAAACAGCAATGCAAGATTTCACAAAAGCTGCAATTGTGGGTCCTAGTGGATGGCTGGGAACATGCGCCAGCACACCATGGACAGGTGTCCCCTACACCAGCTGTGCACAGGAGGACACCTGATAGAAAAGCCCCTTCTGAACCACAGCGGTCACTGGACCCCTTCCTGTTGCAGGCAGCACAGTCTAGGACCGCAGGACGGATGAGCCACACACCCAACAGGGAGACTGCCCGACAGGGAGGCACCCCATCTTCAGGCTGAAGCACATGGTCTGCCCTGAGCTCACCTCACATGGCTACTTGTATCTTCTCTCCAAAACGAGAAGGGCTGAGGCTCAGCCGGACTGGACCCCATCCCTAGCCGCTGCGGCCAGCCAGGCCCAGGACTGTCTTCTGCTCCCTGTTTGTATTTGATTGACACTTTCCCTGCACCAAGCTGTATGGCTGCTTCACTTTCTCCTGGTCTTTGGTGATTATGTCTGTTTCTATCACAAGAATTAAACAGTCTTAAGATACCAAATGCCCCACAACAAAAATAAGACTCTCAAATTTGGAAGCGAGGTAACTGTAGAGGACAGCACCTATGGAGAGAGTGGAAGACAGGACACCCCCCCTCTCCCCCAGCTCTGAATCTGTCACGCCACATCTCGCTGGCCTGGCCAGGATGCGGATGTTCCCCATCCCTGAGCCGTGAGAAGTCAGCGACTCAGCAAAGTCACCGCTCCGTGGAATGCACAATTAGGACCCGGTGACTGACCCCTGATCAACAGGCCCCGAGCGCAGTCAGGCGCCTCGGGCCCCTGCTAAGCCCTGGCGTGGGAATCCTCAGTGCGTCCTGTCAAGTGTGGACGTTCATGGACCACTTGGGGGCCCAGCAAGCCTCAGTGTGGACCCCATCTGCCTATGCTGGGGAGAGCTCTTGTTCCCTGGGGTGCTCCGCTATGAACAGCACATACCTGTTCTCCCTGTGACCCCAGCACAACAGCTGCACCCCAAACGCAGTCCTCCTTGGAGGTGTCCCCCACAAACACAGTTCTCGGCAAGCACATGCAGTGGGCCAGGGACAGCCAGGACGCAAAGGGACGGGAGCAGCAGAGAACCGCTCCGTGGAGCAGAGTGACCAGGAGCCCGGAGTGACCGGGAGCCCGGAGTGGCCGGGAGCCCGGAGTGACGCCAGCATGGACAAGCTGGGACCAAGGATGGGAGACCGAGGTTCCCACACGACGCAGTCACAGGTCTGCTCCCGGCACCGGAGGGCAGGGCCCAGTCAGATGGTTCCCTGGGGTCCTGCGGGTTCTCCAGGGGCAGCGGGTGCTGCCATTTGCTCCGCACGCTGTTCTGGCCGGACAGCCTGTGTGTGGCGCTGCACAGGTGTGAGTACGCCAGGACAAGCTGCCCACCGCGGGCGGCTGTTCTAGAACTCTCCGAGACAGAGCGACCTCAGAAGACAAGCCCTTCACCGTGGCCTCGATGACCCCACGCTCCAGGAGAGGCCTGATGGGCCGAACAATGGTCACATGCTCTAAAACACACTGTTATCAGTGGGAGTGCCCAGAGAAGGTTCTGGAAACTCTCACAAGAGTCAGGACACTTCTTCCCCCAGGAGTGGGCGTGAATGCTTTCCAGCCAGTGCTTCCCCACGGAACCTTCCAGAAGTGCCTGCAGCAGGCAGAAGAGAGCAGGGATTTGTGAGCTGCACCTTCGCCAACCTGACCTTGGGCTCTTCGGGCTCTTTCCTCTGGGAGGTGGGGAATGGGTGGATCTGGCGTGGCCCCGCTGCCCACAGGTCACCAGGCCTGTCTGCTTGTTTTCTCTGAGCACACGGTGGACGCTCTAGCCGGTCCCCCTCTGGATGGACAGACAGGGCTGGCTGGGGTGAACACCGTGAATATGGCGAGCCCCTTGCTTTGTTCAGCATTATGCCCCACAATGCACACCACACCTCGGAAGCAATTTTAAAAGAGAAGCAAAAGAGTGGTACTTTTAGCCTTTGTTTCCTTTATACCACACTGCATTCTGTCTCATTCAGCTCTCCCATTATACTGACAAATTAAATAAACCACTCGGGTGGGAAAGGGTCAGGCGGGCAGGACCACTGCAGCCTCGGAAAGCCAGACAAGCACCGAGGCGGCTTTGGAAGCAGGACCAGCCAACCTCAGTCACAGAGGACAGATGCGAGGTTGAGGGGCCCAGAGCTGGAGGTGGTCTGCAGCCCACCCTGACCGACCGCCACACCAAGGGGGCAGCTTCTGGAAGTGCCGAAGTAGCCTTCTTACTACAGTCCTGGGAGCCCAAATGGTGAGTCACGGGGCCGCCAGACAGGGACATGGCGACACAGCCAAGAGAAGGTCACAGGAGACCTGAGCCCCCATCCCACCTACATCTTGAGACATTTGTGTGGTTCAGCCAATCCCCGAAGGATTCCAGAGCAGGCAGCTTCTCTCCCTCCTTTCCCTCCTGAACTGTATTTGTACTATTAGAAATTTTTGATTTCTGCAATTGTAACTTTTTAAAAATTTAAACAAAGAGGGGATAAAAGAGGGAGAAGATAACAGACAAAATTGTCAAGTGTGGCGTTACTTTAGATCTTCCTCAGAGTCACATTAATTTACAGAGAGAAGGCATATTAAACGTACAGGTTGGGATATTCCACTTGATCTCTCTCTCTCTCTTTCTCTCTCTCTCTTTCTCTCTCTCTCTCTCTCTATCACACATATGTATTTTGAAAATGTTTTAGAGGAGAGGAGGAAAGGAAGGAGAGGAAAGAAGGAACGAAGGAAGGAAGGAAGGAAGGACGAAGGAGGAAAGGAAGGAAGGAAGGAAGGAAGGAGGAAGGAAGGGAGAAGGAAGGGAGGGAGGGGAGGGAGGGGGGAGGGAGGAGGGAGGGAGGGAGTGAGGGAGGGAGGAAGGAGGAGGAGAGAGGAGAGGAGAGGAGAGGAGAGGAGGGAGGAGAGGAGGAGAGGAGAGGAGAGGAAGGAAGAGGGAAGGAAGGAAGGAAGGAAGGAAGGAAGGAAGGAAGGAAGGAAGGAAGAGGAGGAACGAAAGAAGGACGAATGAAGGAAAGGAACGAAGGAATAAGGAACGAAGAGAGGAGACGGAGAGGAAGGAAGGAGGAAGGAAGGCAGGAAGGAGGAAGGGGAAGGAAGGAAGGAAGGACGAAGGAAGGAAGGGAGAGGAGAGGAGAGGAAGGAAGGGGAAGGAATGGAAGGAAGGAAGGAACGGAAGGAAGGAAGGAAGAGGAGGAAGAAGGAAGAAGGAAGGAAGGAAGGAAGAGGAAAGGAAGAGGAGGAAGGAAAAAGAAGGAAGGAAGGAAGAGAAGGAGAAGAAGGAAGGAAGGAAGGAAGGAAGGAAAGGAAGGAAGGAAGGAAGGAAGGAAGGAAGAAGGAGGAAAAAAAAGGAGGAAGGAAGGAAGAAGGAAAGGAAGGAAGGAAGGAAGAAGAGGAAGGAAGGAAGGAAGGAAGGAAGGAAGGAGGAAGAAGGAAGGAAGAAGGAAGGAAGGAAGGAAGAAGGAAGGAAGGAAGGAAGGAAGGAAGGAAGGAAAAGGAGGAAGGAAGGAAGGAAGAAGGAAGGAAAGAAGGAAGAAGGAAGGAAGGAAGAAGGAAGGAGAGGGGAGGATTTTTCTAAGCTGGGCTGTGTGTTACTGGGTACAACTCAGGCTTGTCGCTATTCCTTACTGACCCTGGGGACGTGGCGTTGGTTTGCAGAAGCTGCTGTGAATCCCGAGACAGGAACATTTGCAGGTCTGCTCTGGGGAGGGAATGGTGGGCATCCCGGCAGCCGGCTCCCTCTGTGAACAGGGCTGCTGTAAATGCCAGGCACGGGGCTTTGAAGACACCAGGAGCACCGGCCTCCTCTGAGACGCGGGCGGCGCGGCCCGAGGGGCTCCGGGTTCCAGCAGGGGCGTCCCTGCTCTGAGTATTGAGCCAGGGAAGTATTGAGCAGAACAGTGAGAGCAGGACCATGGAAGTTCCCCTTTTGTTACAAGAAAGACTTGAAAAGGCCCCGGTGAAATTTTCTTCCATTGTCTGGGAAAATTCTCTGTAATTTGCCCCCAGGGAAATCCAAGGGCCTCGTGGCCAGGCCCACCCCGCCGCCCTCTGGCCCCCAGGCCGCCTCGCTGCCAGCAAATGTCTCGGGGTCCCTGGAGACCCGCAGGCCGGCCGCTGAAGGTCAGGGCTGCCCACTGTGGCCTGACTTTTAGCTAAAGAGGCTTCACTTTCCGCTGGCCCTGTCGGCTCTAATTTGGCTGCATTATGCAAAGGGTGGGCCGCTCCTGACAGGAGGGGGTTAAACGAGATTACAGGCCCCGGGGCGTCAGCAGCCATGACTGCTGCCAGGGCAAATTGCGATTTAATGGTCAGCTTTATCTGTGCGTATCAGTGGAAATCGGCTGTTTTCAGCAACTTAATTGGCCCCGTGTTTGCAGGAGTTTTTCGGGAGGTAGAGAGCTGACCGGGTTTCCTGCTGAATTATTTAGAGCCTGGACTGGCAGAATGTCGGTGGGAATCTGACGCGTTTTGTTTTTCTGACGTGCAGAAAACTCGTGAGCGAGCAGGACACTGGATTCCACTGCGTTTTTCCAGAACTTTGAAAACTCTTGGGTCTGATGTGCGGGGTGTATCTGTAGACGTAAACAAGAGCAGCGGGCCCCCCACACGCGTGCACGGCGGGGTGTGAGCGTGGGAACACGGATGGGCGTGGGGTGGGAGGACAGGACAAGTGGCCTGGAAACAAGTTTCGCAGCATATGGCTGCAGGGCCGGCATGCACATGTCTACACGTGGCTGCAGGGCCGGCATGCACATGTCTACACGTGGCTGCAGGGCCGGCATGCACATGTCTACACGTGGCTGCAGGGCCGGCATGCACATGTCTACACGTGGCTGCAGGGCTGGTGTGCACGTGCCTGGGATATTTGTGCGCTCTGTGTAGACAGTTTGTGATGCATGCACCCATATGAATAAGAACATGTCCCTGAACGCAGGTGAGTCCACCCCGAATGTGAACACGTATGAACACATCATGTGCATACATGTCCAGGTTTGCATGGGCACATACACGTATAGATATAAGTGTGTACTCATTGTGGTTTGCATACATGTGTGTATGTGAGTTTACATTCACATGTGGTATGACACACATGGGTACACGGGCAAGTATGAATGCATGCATAGATACGAGTATGTACTCAAGCATGGTATGTGCACACTCAAGACATGAGCAACTGGGGCTGGAGAGGTGGCTCAAGGGTTAAGCCTCTGCCTTGCAGGCAGAAGGTCCTGAGTTCGGATCCTAGACCCCACGTATAGACGCCAGGCGGAAGCGGGGGTGGCCTGCATTTCTGGTCCTGTGAATCCTGGGGCAGAGTAAACGAGGAGGAGGTGGAGGCGTCCACGGTGATTCCCGAATTCGTCTGTGGTTCTACACACACACACACACACACACACACACACACACACACACATACATACACACGCGCACACACAATGAATAAATTTAAAAAAATTTAAAAAAGGACATGGGCAACTAACTGTGCGTATATGTGTAAATATGAGTATGTGATCATGCATGATATATGCACGTTCAGGACACAGGCAGGTACATATATATGCATTGATAGGAACTTTACTCATGTGTAGTATGTTTACGTGTGAGGACATGGGCAGGTAGGTTACATGTATGAATATGATTGTGTACTCGTGTGTAGTATGTACATTTGTGCTGATGTGAGCATGCATGTGCAGGTACAAGTGTATGTACTTGTATGTGGTATATGCACATGTGAAAGCATTGGTAGGAGTATACGTGTGCAGATACTAGACTGCACTCCTATGGCATTTATACATGTGTAGGTGAGTGTGTGCTTGTGTCTGCTATGTACACATGTGGGAACATGAGCAGGTATGCATACATGTGTACTGTGTGAGTATGGACATGTATACATTAGTCATTAGTGTGCATACCATTTGCATAATGTGCATGCATGTGCTGGTATGAGTGTTGTGCGCTCATGTGAGGTATATGTATATGTGGGACATGGACATGTGTATACATATGTAGATATGAGTATACACTGTATGGACATGAACATGTGTGGTGCATATGCACTATGGGAACTCATGTGTGGCATGCATATGTATAGGAACAAGGATTTGATTGTGTACGTGAGTATGTACATGTGTGTATGTGTTTAATGGGTTCTTCATGCCTCTGTGCATAAGTGCAATGTGAATTATATGCATGTATGTACATAGGAAATACAAGCCTGTTTGTGTGCATGTATAGAAATGACTGTTCATGTGTTATATATGTGCAGTTGTACAAAAAGCTGTATATGTGATATGGATGGTAATATAGACTAACACATACAGGTGTGATATTATAGTGTATGTTGTATATGGATGTGGGGTACACATGTGCATATGTGTATTATGTGTGGTATATGCTGTGTGTGCATATGCATGAGTGTGTATACACATATGTTATATGTGTAGTATACATATTACAATATATACATACATGTGAGAACAAAGGATTATGCATGTGTGGGTATGATGTATGTGATACAGATTGTGTATGAATGTATGTACATGGAGTGTACAAGTATTATTTGTGACATATGTGATATATACATGTGTGAAAGTATGAGTAAATACATGTGTGATGTATATGGTGTGTGCATGTGGGTTTATACAAGTATGTGTGCAATGTATGTGGGTATATACAAATGTGATGACAAATGTGTGGGTATATAGTGTATTGTATGCATGGGTAGGTATACATATGTGTGATGTGTATGGTGTGTTGTGTACACACACAGTTATATACGTGTGTGATGTATATTGTGTGTGCTGTGGGGTATGTACACATGAAGCATGAATATGAGTCTATGTATTTAATTTTGTAGATATGAGGTGTGGGTATAAGATATTTGTTTCTATAAGTTGTGGATGGGCTTCTTGTTTGGGTTAGGGGGCATGTACGCATACATGTCTCATGCGTAGTGCACTTACGGGGTACAGGTGTGTATGGGTGGAACCTGTGACAAGTGTGGGTCTTGGCAATGCGTGTGAGTGAAGGTCGGGGTCCATGGGGCCGTCGGTCTTCCATAGGCCCACGCAGCAAGCCAAGCACTGCACTTGTGCGGAGTGTCTGCACGCATGAGTACTTCAGTGTCTGCCCACCCGACTGTAAGGGTGGTGCACAGGGTCCAAGGTGCCGTCGCCCGTGGGCAGCAGATCAGGCAGGAGTCTGCACGGCAGGAAGCGGGTGGCAGCTGGTGCGGGCATCTGAGGGAGGCTCGGGCAGCAGGGCCCCAAGCAATGTCCTCAGCGAACTAGAAGACAGAGAGGAAGCGGCCGCCGTTCTGCAGACGTCAGCACTGTGTGTTCACAGTGGAGGTCAGTCCAGCAAGTTCAGGATTAGTGAATTTAATATCCTGTCAAAACCCCCATGATAATGAACCGGGCGGCCGGCTGGCACAGCCCTTCCCGCGGCAGCCGCTGAGATAGCGCAGCTAATTTATGAGCAAGGGATCCTACCTCTGGCAGAGGGACCGGACCTAGCCCATGGAGGGTGGTCCCCACCAGCCAGGGAGCTGCCAGTCAGGGGACTCGCTGGGCCCCCCCAGCCACAGTCCAGGCAACCCTGCGCGTGGCTGGCTCCCACGGGCCCTGGATTGGAGAGTTGGGAGCACCTTTCAGACACCGCCGGTCTCTGGTGTGTCAGGAGGCCTCCGCCCCATTTGTCATCTAGAAGCCGGGGTGGTCCCGAAGAGGGGGGTGCGGTCAGAGGCTAGCGGCACTGTGGGGCTGCAGTCGCCTGCGGGGAGCCCAGGTGGGCGCAGGCCACGAGCGTGCCGCCCACTGCTCCGGCCCAGGTGGGCAGCCCCCCACAAGGGCGATGCCCAGCGCCCATGCCTTGTGGGGATGCTGTAGACAGAAAGCTCCCTGTGATCGTCTGGAGGCTCCGAGCCGTCTGTGCAGCTGTCCCCGCGTGCATTATGCTGCCCCGGCTCTGAATGGGGCTCTCCACATCAAAACCCCGCTTCCATTACGATACCATCTCCCGCTCAGAGCCGCGCGCTTATTAATTCTGCACCCATGCTCCCGGCTGAGGCAAATGTATTCCATCAGCCCAGCATTTAATTTAATTAGTACAGCTGGGCTCTCATTCTCCTCTCGGTGTCAGAGGTATTGTCGGCACGTTCTGCCGTAACACAATTACTGATTGCTTTTAGATAGGCAGAAATATGATTAGGGTATGGGTGGCTGTATCACAAGCCTTATTAGATTCATTTGAAATCTGGAGATAAATAGGAAACTTTTATTTGCAGTGTAATGAGATTATGCTTATTAGGCCAAAGTCTCACAACCTTTTGCAAAGAACACAGTGTATCGGCCGGATTATTCCCGGGAAGCAGGCTGCTCACAGCTCCAAGCCACCGCGCCGCACGTCCAGACTTAACCGTTGTTGCTCTGCCTGTGTTCAGATCACGGCAGCCCTGAGTCTACCTGGATAAAAGCTGGGGGTGTCCCTCGTCCTGCCCCAAGTCTGAGGGATACGCGCCTGTCTTAAACCAGGTTGTTTTAGGAGCAGAATGTGGAAGTTCAGTGTGCAGACGAAAGGAAATGCTCTGCATGTACGCACATGCTTCTAAGGAGATGTGCGCTTACCGGATGTCGCTAGCGGAGCCAGCGCACAGTGGCATCCAGAAAGTGCTGGGTGTTCAGTCTGGTCCTATGTCCTCTACCTGGTGTGGCAACAGCTGGCCTATGGAGACGCTGGCGGGGGGGGGGGGGCTCGTGCTAATCAATCTCAACGTGTACAGCCACGCCAAATTGGGTGCTATGGGAGTCAGGGTGCAGATCCTAACGGGGCCGAACCGGGTCAGAAAGAGCCAGTGCTTATGAAATACACAAGGAAAATGAAGGTGGTTTTTTTTTTCCTGGCTGTGACCATGGTGGCAGAGATGCAGGACCCAAAACATGAGCTTTAAATCTCTGAACTGCATGCCTCCTCTAACCCTTCGGCAGTCTCCTCCTCCTCTACTCCAACCCTTTTTGCCACATCAGGAACAGCATGTCTTGATTTCCTTGAAGCGACTGATTATTTGGAAAGTGGGCGGGGTGCTGCTAATCCCACAAGCAGGGGCATTTATTATGATCATAATGTTTTATTGACATGGATTAACTATAAAAATAGGTTTATGACATTTGCATGCGCGTGCAGTTTCTTTAATCATGTTCACCTCCGTCCCCCTCTCTTTTCCCTCCAGTTGACCCTCTTTCTTCCCCAATTGTTACTTCCCATTCTGCTTCCATGTCTTGTTCTGCGGGACTCCAAGGGCTTCATTAAGCGGCTCACAAGAAGAGGAGTGAAGAAGCACAGGTGTGCGTGTGCGCACGCGTGCGCCTGTGTACACGGCGTGCATGCATGTGGCAGCTCGGAGACATGGGGCTTGCTAAGCTCCCGCCCTTAGCAGCAAGGGGCATTTGCATCTCACTTAAGCACGTGGCCAGGTCAAGATGGCAGGAAGGTAAACCTGTGCTGGCCCCAGAACCCAGAGCCAAGGAGAGAGGGCGTTGGCGGGGGCACAACATTTCTCTTTGGGATGAGAAGCAGCTGGGGGCATAAGCATGATGTTGACATGTAACGAATATACACAGAGCCCCTGAATGTTGCAGCTGGAGGGCCCCTACTGGCCAGCGCAGTCTCCATCCACACATGCACATTCCCACGGTAGACAACAGGTGCCAGGGTGGCCAGCCACCCCCTCTCTCCTGCAAGACCAATGTGATCGTGTGTGGCCAATCATGGCTGGTGACAGAGGCCTCGCTGGACACCACAGAGATCCGTGGCGGCTGAACATCCCGTGACGCTGAATCAGCTGATGTTACAGCGCTTGTGCTCACTGAAGGCCGGAGAACTAAGGAAGCCAAGGGACACACAATTAGTGTCTCCCTTCCTCTGGCCAGCTGTCTCCGACTGGACGGTCAAGGTAGACAGGACTCTGAAGACGCAACGCAGACATCTCCTCTTCCTCAGGCCGGAGCGCCTCCCTCAGGAAGCCACCCGAGCACATCTGTAGTGGCTGCTGCCGTTAAATATAAATATCCAATCACTGAAATGAGAGCACAAAATAATTATTTCTATGAAAACTAAATCGAGAGTATTTTGGGGTACGTGTGGGTAAGGGCGTGTGAGTGTGGCTGTGTGCACAAGAAGGCACTTGAGTGTGTGCCTGTGGCAGTCCACGAGTGACCCTGGGAATCATCCTGGATGCTCTTTCCTCTGCTTTGCTCTGGGGCTTCCCAGGATCCACGGTCCAGGGCTGCAAGTACAAGCCACCATTTCCACCCAGCATTTGCACACGGAATTCGAGGATTGAACTCAGATCACAACACAGGGTCATATACCTGATTGTGGTTCAGGAAAATTCTGGCAAAAGAGTAAAAAATCTCTGAATCCACAATTTCCAAAAATCCACTTGAGATTGGATTCATAAAGAAACAACAACACCTGGCAGTGCTTGCCTGGCCACACCCGCAGGAGCAGCGGGCACCCTTCACCACCTGCCGCCTCCTGGCCCTTCCTGGCATCAGAAAGCACATGCATTCCAAACTGCAGCATTTCTGCACAATTCTACTTACGGAGAGCGGACACGTCATACTTTACTTCTGTCCCTTAACACGCACGCATCACGTCGGTGCATCTTTGGACGGTGTCCTGTTAGACTGCTTGGTCTTCAAACCGAATCCTTCACTCAACGTTAGCTGGGATTCAGACAGGTTTTTTAAAATTTTTTATTATTATTTATTCAATTGTGTGTGTGCATGTGTGTGTGTGTGTGTGTGTGTGTGTGTGTGTGTGTGTGTGTGTGTGTAGAACCACGGGCGAATTCGGGAACCACCATGGACGCCTCCACCTCCTTGTTTCCTCTGCCCCAGGATTCACAGGCACAGGACCAGAAGCGCAGGCCTCCCCACTTCCGCCCGGCGTCTATATGTGGGGTCTAGGATCCGAACTCAGGACCTTCCGCCTGCAAGGCAGAGGCTTAACCCCTGAGCCACCTCTCCAGCCCTCAGACAGGTTTTCCAACAACTCCTGCCTCAGCCCTCAACGTACTTCTGCCATCTTGTACTGCACATTTACACAAACTGGCATCCCAAGCATTGACGACTGCAAGAGCAAACATCATTGCCGGTGCATTCAGTGGTTCAGTTACAAATACTCAGCCACAGGTTTTTTTGTGTGAAATAAACAAGATTGCCAGTCCCATCAGTAGATAAATTCCTTTCATCTTTAGTAAATGGCAACATTATATGGATAGCAAGGAATTTTAAAAGAAAATGTCATTAGTCATTGCCTGTAGAGTCTTGACTTGTCACCCCTAAGCACACTGAGGTCACATGCAATGTCTGGGAAAGGGGCAGTGCTGAGAGAGTGGAAGAGGCCAAGCTCTGGAGCGCCTTCTAGGGATGGGGCTGAAAGGCAGGACTCCACAAGCGCCTTCCTCAACAGGGCTCAGCTCGCTTGGAAAGCACCCCTAGTCTCTCCTGCATACTTTCTACATCCTTAAATATCTTTATTTGGGGGCTGGAGAGGTGGCTCAGGGGTTAAGCCTCTGCCTTGCAGGCAGAGGTCCCGAGTTCGGATCCTAGACCCCCACATATAGACACCGGGTGGAAGCGGGGGCGGCCTGTGTTTCTGGTCCTAGTAGGGCAGAGCCTGTGAATCCCAGGGCAGAGTAAACGAGGAGGAGGTGGAGGCGGTCCATGGTGGTTCCTGAATTCGCCCATGGTTATACACACACACATACACACACATACATACATGCATACATATACACATGCGCACACATGCACAATTGAATAAATAATAAAAAAAAACAACATGCCACACTTAAGAGTGATGGGCACACGTCACAGGTGCTGACAACACACAGTCACCACTGCTTCCCTGGGTACTGGCGCACAGAATCACTGCACTGCTGAGTGCTGGAGCACAGTCATCCCGGGTGCTGATGCGCGCCCATCACAGAGTAGAACACTCTTGTCTCTGCCTCGTGTTGCAAGCAGATGTGCCGGAGGGAAACCATGTCAGCCAGTTTTCTCAGAGCCGTGGATTTTGTAGTAATTGCTATATGTTTGTTTGGTGTCGATTCAAAGGTAAATCACAGCAGAGGTAATTAGATAATTATTAAAGTGTGGATTTAATCTGCAAGCCCCAGGGAATACCACACATGCATCTGTTGGCCTGATATGCATCCACCATCCCAATCTTCTGCCAGGCTGTTTTGGAGAGCACCAGCTCAGACTCATGTCTGCCTCGGGGTCACGTCTGGCTGTGCCGCTGTCTGCCAGGCTCTTGAGAGCCCGCCGTAGCGCTCTGCTGTCATAGCGCGGTGTCAACATCATCTCTTCGGTGCTCGTGATAACTGCCTGATTTCTAGAACCGTGCCCTGAGGATGGAAAGCCAGAAGCGACAAGCAGACAAGTGTCGGGTGAAAGGCTGCCCTTGACTCCCTCTTCAGATCTGTCGCTGCCAAGCCCTCTGGGGCAGAACAGCTCTCTGGGGAGGGATTTTGCAACTGTGTAATTATTCTCTGGAGTCCAGCAGCACAGAAAGCTTCATTTCGTTCTGAGCTGGCCTACTTTTAATCATGTCGTCTCCCTGCAGAATGGAGGCTGTGAGTGGAAAGGCGCGGGTGGTCTCAGCAGTGCAAGGGAACAGGCCTCCCACACACCACACATGTTCTGCCCCGTGCAGACGAGAGGGTTTGATCTCTCTGTCTTTATTTACATGGGAGGAAACTGACTTGACAGCAGGTCGAATGGGACTATCGAGGTGTTCGTGCAAAGCAACGCCTCAGAGTGTGTGACAGAGACCTCGCATGCAGATCCCACGACCTGTTCTAGGTTAGGAGCCAGCAAGAGCGCGCGCTGCCCACTGGCCTGTCTGCAGTCCACTTCCAGGTCTCTCTTGCCCCCACGAGATAAAAACAGCACTGGGGAGACTGGAGAGATGAGTGTTGGGGGAGATGAAGGGTCTGAGTGCAGGAGGTGGTCCAGAAAGATGAGCGCAGGAAGTACTCAAGTCTGAGCACAGGAAGTGCTCCATGGGATGAGCGCAGGAGGTGCTCTGTGGGGAGGTGCTCCGTGGGGAGGTGCTCCTTGGGGAGGTGCTCCACGGGGGAGGTGCTCCATGGGGAGGTGCTCCGTGGGGAGGTGCTCCGTGGGGAGGTGCTCTGTGGGGAGGTGCTCACGGGGGAGGTGCTCCATGGGGCAGGTGCTCCGTGGGGAGGTGCTCCATGGGGGAGGTGCTCCACGGGGGAGGTGCTCCATGGGGAGGTGCTCCGTGGGGAGGTGCTCCATGGGGAGGTGCTCCATGGGGAGGTGTTCCATGGGGGAGGTGCTCCATGGGGAGGTGCTCCTTGGGGAGGTGCTCCTTGGGGAGGTGCTCCATGGGGAGGTGCTCCATGGGGGAGGTGCTCCATGGGGGAGGTGCTCCATGGGGAGGTGCTCCTTGGGGAGGTGCTCCATGGGGAGGTGCTCCTTGGGGAGGTGCTCCATGGGGAGGTGCTCCATGGGGAGGTGCTCCACGGGGGAGATGCTCCCTGGGGGAGGTGTTCCACGGGGGAGGTGCTCCGTGGGGAGGTGCTCCGTGGGGAGGTGCTCCGTGGGGAGGTGCTCCTTGGGGAGGTGCTCCACGGGGGAGGTGCTCCATGGGGAGGTGCTCCTTGGGGAGGTGCTCCGTGGGGAGGTGCTCCCTGGGGCAGGTGCTCTGTGGGGAGGTGCTCCACGGGGGAGGTGCTCCATGGGGCAGGTGCTCCGTGGGGAGGTGCTCCATGGGGGAGGTGCTTCACGGGGGAGGTGCTCCATGGGGAGGTGTTCCGTGGGGAGGTGCTCCATGGGGAGGTGCTCCATGGGGAGGTGCTCCATGGGGGAGGTGCTCCATGGGGAGGTGCTCCTTGGGGAGGTGCTCCTTGGGAGGTGCTCCATGGGGAGGTGCTCCATGGGGGAGGTGCTCCATGGGGGAGGTGCTCCATGGGGAGGTGCTCCTTGGGGAGGTGCTCCATGGGGAGGTGCTCCTTGGGGAGGTGCTCCATGGGGAGGTGCTCCATGGGGAGGTGCTCCACGGGGGAGATGCTCCCTGGGGGAGGTGCTCCACGGGGGAGGTGCTCCGTGGGGAGGTGCTCCGTGGGGAGGTGCTCCGTGGGGAGGTGCTCCGTGGGGAGGTGCTCCCTGGGGCAGGTGCTCCACGGGGGAGATGCTCCCTGGGGGAGGTGCCCCACGGGGGAGGTGCCCCACGGGGGAGGTGCTCCACGGGGGAGGTGCTCCCTGGGGAGGTGCTCCCTGGGGGAGGTGCTCCATGGGGAGGTGCTCCATGGGGAGGTGCTCCATGGGGAGGTGCTCCGTGGGGAGGTGCTCCCTGGGGGAGGTGCTCCACGGGGGAGGTGCTCCCTGGGGGAGGTGCTCCCTGGGGAGGTGCTCCCTGGGGGAGGTGCTCCATGGGGAGGTGCTCCCTGGGGGAGGTGCTCCATGGGGAGGTGCTCCCTGGGGAGGTGCTCCACGGGGGAGGTGCTCCGTGGGGGAGGTGCTCCGTGGGGGAGGTGCTCCGTGGGGAGGTGCTCCACGGGGGAGGTGCTCCCTGGGGAGGTGCTCCGTGGGGGAGGTGCTCCGTGGGGGAGGTGCTCCGTGGGGGAGGTGCTCCGTGGGGGAGGTGCTCCACGGGGGAGGTGCTCCCTGGGAAAGGTGCTCCATGGGGAGGTGCTCCCTGGGGAGGTGCTCCATAGAGGAGGTGCTCCGTGGATGAGCCACAGCTGCTGAATGGGATGTGTCACCCCCCACCCTCTTCCTCCTCAAGCATCAGGGCCCACAGGACTGTTAAGGAGAAGGACTCAGAGGAACCCATTGCCCACCCGGGTCTCAAGGGGCCGCACAGGGCTGCTGCAGTGTCATCCCTCTGGCCTATGACATCACTAGGAAGGTCTCCCCGAGCCCAGCTCCAACGTTCTTGGCCAACACACTGGCCACCTCCCCTGGGGGGAGTGAGTGGGAACCCGGCAGACCCGGACGTTTGCCTGTGCTGGCCTCGCAGCACCCGAAGCAGCCATAACAGCAGCACAGTCAGACGGAACAGAAACCACCCTGAGAATCTGGCATTCAACAGCCATTAGCACTCGCTGCCGGTAAGAACTGGTTGTTGGGCTGAGGAGACGGCTTAGCAGTTGAAGAGCTTGACACGGACCGGTAAAGAACGTGACAAGCATAGGGACCGGAGTTTGGATCTCCTGATGCCATGGAGAAAACCAGGGGGCCAGATCCTGCAACTCCGGCCGTGGAGGACAGAGTCTCTGGACCCCCAGCAAACCAGCCAGCCCAGTCCTGCCAGCGAGCTCTGCGTTTCCAGATCCAGCCTCAGAACGTAAGCTGGAAGAGCAAGAGAGAATGAGTCTCAGTGTCACCCAGACCTCCACACGCACATACGCTCACATGTGCGTGCACACACATGTGCAACCACACGTGCAAAACATGTGTACATGCGTGCATGCGCCACATACACACGAAAATAAAAACAGACTCGCCATCGCAGCCCAGCAAGCCCCTAGCGTCAGCTTCACTCTGCAACTCTTCAGACGCGTGCTGTGGATGTATTTCTGGAGCTCGCTCCAGACTCTCAGTGTGAATCTTCTCAGGCCGGGGAGCTCACACTGGGGGACCTAGCAAGGGAGGGGCACCCAGACACCACTTCTTCAGAATCCATGTTAGACCGTCTGAGTTCTAGACTAGCTCCCCCCTTCCAATGATTAGCTGGTTCTCTGCATGTCGCTATTTCAACGTCTTCCCCAAGTCCACTGGGCTTCTGTGTTTCTTGGCTTGTGATTTCTAGGCACACGTGCATTTGGAATGAGGCAAATGTGGGTTCTGATCACTCCACACAAAGGGGAAATGAGAACTTTGCTTCCTTTGTGGACATGTTCTAAAGGTAAAATCAGATGTCTCAGACAGAATCAAGTGATGGAATCCACTCAGGGTCTGGTGATGGAATCACCCAGGATTAATAGAATCTTTCCAGGATCTGGTGGAATCCACTCAGGGTCCGGTGATGGAATCCGTCCAGGATTGAGTGATGGGATTGTTTCAGGGTCTGGTGATAGGCGCCAACTGGAATCTGCAGGTGCACAGGACGGGCTGTCTTGTGCTGGACGGAGCAGCCCGTCTGTGTGGGCTGTTTGTTGGATAAACTTTGGTACCATCTGAGCTTGATGACGTTTGAATGGCAGAGACTGGGAGCGGGAAGCCCGTGGTCCTATGAGCTACACAAGCAACTGTCTGTTTCGTGGGGTGCACCTTCAGAGTTATGCCATAAGTCCACTGTCCACAGTGAGTAGTATCAGGGTGGGTTAACTGGGTGCCTACCAATCACCTTTTTAAGTATCAGGACATACGCTTTCATAATGTGCAGGTAAACCCCACGTCTGTCTCTTGGATAAGCAAATCAGTATGGCTTTCCATCCATCACGTTCGCACTCCACACCCGCGGCCCTCTACCACACACCCCACGACTCTCTGTGCAAGCCACATGTGCCCCCCACGCTACACCCCCACCCTGCCTGCCCTCCCCCACTCTGCACCCTCACATGGCTCAGCTGAGTGCAGGGCCTCTTCTTCCCCTCTCTCCTTCGGTCACTGCATGATGTGGGCTAGCAGTAGGCCCCAGCTACAGGTGAAGGAAATCGCCACCCCATTTCCTTGCCATCCTAGCTGATTCGACAGCCAGTTCACACCAACATTCTGTAATGCAAGCAACAGGGGTAATCATTTAAATTCAGAAGACTTCACCCGTAGGCACCATGCTTACAGTTCGTGAGTCGTTCCTGGTGAACAGGCGACTACAGCGGCTGAGGCAACGAGGCGGAGCCGCGAGGATGCCCAGGCCACCGCATAGCAACCGCCAGGTTTCCAAGGGCAAATCGTTCCCCGACCCTAAGCAAGTGGATAAGAACATCAAAACATGCCTTGTACAAGACGGGGACTGTTACCTCGATGAGGAGTGACAGAGCCCTAATTATTAAGGTAATTAGAAGTTATAACACTGGCAACATGAAAAGGAGAACTTCCAGAGCCCATTAACAATGTTACTTTAAGTGATCTGGCTGTGAGCGATTCAAGTCTCTAATTACATTACACGTCCGTCTTAGAGGGTGATGTAATTAACCGATGGGCGCGGGATTAATGTATAGTGACGCCTGTGCGCGCCGTAAGTACTGTTTTCACAGGAGTGGGCTTCGCGCGTCACTTTCCTTCTCCCACTAGACGCACATCACGCAGTCCTGGCCTTCATGTACTCACATGCACTTTACATACAAATGCTCCCTTGCTCCTTCCTGCTTCACTTCCTTATGCTCACAGCATGTTCACATCATGGGGGAAGGTAAACCTAGAAGCCTGAGCTTTTCTCGTAAATACATCTGCTACTGCAAATAAATGTTTAAGCGATATACTACCAATTTCAGTCTTTTAAATATTTATTCATTCTTCGACAGTTTCATGCAAATATACAGTGTATCATAATCCACTTCTCACTTCACTTTCCCTTTTCCCCTCCCCCAACATATTTCCCTTCCCCTAACTCTCCCCTTCCCCCAACAGGCCACCCTCCCATTTCCTGCTCTCCTCTTGCATTTTCTTTTTTAATAACCAGATGATCCCCCGTTACAACTGCCTATGTACTATGGGGGTGGGGCCGTCCGCTGAGCCGGGCCACCTGCCAGCAGCCACAACCCCTAAGGAAAATAACTTTCCTTCCCCCAGCAGGACCACTGATAGTAGGTCCCAAAGTAGAGGGGAGGGTCAAAGCCCCGCCCCACCGTGCTGAAAGGCCAACTTCCCATCTCAGCACCTCTCCCCAGCTCGGCTCTGCTCTTGCGTGTGTGTGTGTGTGTGTGTGTGTGTGTGTGTGTGTGTGCGCGTGTGTGCGTGTGTGTCTGTGTGTGTGTGTGCGTGTGTGTATCTGTGTGTGTGTGCGTGCGTGCATCTGTGTGTGTGTGTGCGTGTGTGTGTGCGTGCGTCTGTGTGTGTGCGTGTGTGTCTGTGTGTGCGTGTGTGTCTGTGTGTGCGTGTGTGTCTGTGTGTGCGTGTGTGTATCTGTGTGTGTGCGTGCGTGCATCTGTGTGTGTGTCTGTGTGTGCGTCTGTGTATGTGCGTGTGTGTCTGTGTGCATGCGTGTGTGTCTGTGTGCGTGCATGCGTGTCTGTGTGTGTGCGTGTGTGTGCGTGCGTGCGTGTGTGTCTGTGTGTGTGCGTGTGTGTCCGTGCGTGTGCATGTGTCTGTGTGTGTGCGTGTGTGTGTGCGTGTGTGTGCGCATGTGACTTTTGCATGACTGTAGTAATGAAGTATCGTGGCATCAAAATGCTTAAGACTCAGTAAGATTTTCTTACCATTTTTAATGAAGATTTTTAATTATATTCAAACTTTTTACTTTTTTTTAAAGTAGACTTGCAGAATGCTTAGTTTTTGAAGTTGAAAATTGAGGACTTTGCTTTTTATCTTGGGAGTTGTCTGTTATTGGAAAAGTGCTGACACGTACACTGCTCCACACAGGTCGGGGGTACTTCAGACTGCGGCTCCCTCGGCATTGTGGGGAACGACTTTTGGGTGCAGTTTCTTCCCATGAGCTGAATGCCTCACCCAAGAGCCAGAACAGATTTTCAAGCAAAAAATTATACAAACAACATTTCAGTACAGTGACAGTGTGGGGAACCCAGGAAAGAAGGGACCGAAATGAAAGGTGACCTCACTGCTGAGTGTTCCCCTCAAAAATAAGGTGCTCACACACGGGACACCATTCCCTCCCACACCGATGGGGGCCGAGTGTGGCATCACCACACTGTGCCAACTGCTGAGCGCTCCCCTCAACTGAGGTGTGCGGGTTACCAATGCGCACGTGCCCAGCGCCTCAGCTAAGGAGCCCAGGTTAATGCCCACGTGCCCAGCGCCTCAGCTAAGGAGCCCAGGTTACCAATGCCCACGTGCCCAGCGCCTCAGCTAAGGAGCCCAGGTTAATGCCCACATGCCCAGCGCCTCAGCTAAGGAGCCCAGGTTACCAATGCCCACGTGCCCAGCGCCTCAGCTAAGGAGCCCAGGTTAATGCCCACGTGCCCAGCGCCTCAGCTAAGGAGCCCAGGTTAATGCCCACGTGCCTAGCGCCTCAGCTAAGGAGCCCAGGTTACCAATGCCCACGTGCCCAGCGCCTCAGCTAAGGAGCCCAGGTTAATGCCCACGTGCCCAGCGCCTCAGCTAAGGAGCCCAGGTTAATGCCCACGTGCCCAGCGCCTCAGCTAAGGAGCCCAGGTTACCAATGCCCACGTGCCCAGCGCCTCAGCTAAGGAGCCCAGGTTAATGCCCACGTGCCCAGCGCCTCAGCTAAGGAGCCCAGGTTAATGCCCACGTGCCCAGCGCCTCAGCTAAGGAGCCCAGGTTAATGCCCACGTGCCCAGCGCCTCAGCTAAGGAGCCCAGGTTAATGCCCACGTGCCCAGCGCCTCAGCTAAGGAGCCCAGGTTAATGCCCACGTGCCCAGCGCCTCAGCTAAGGAGCCCAGGTTAATGCCCACGTGCCCAGCGCCTCAGCTAAGGAGCCCAGGTTACCAATGCCCACGTGCCCAGCGCCTCAGCTAAGGAGCCCAGGTTAATGCCCACGTGCCCAGCGCCTCAGCTAAGGAGCCCAGGTTACCAATGCCCACGTGCCCAGCGCCTCAGCTAAGGAGCCCAGGTTAATGCCCACGTGCCCAGCGCCTCAGCTAAGGAGCCCAGGTTAATGCCCACGTGCCCAGCGCCTCAGCTAAGGAGCCCAGGTTAATGCCCACGTGCCCAGCGCTCAGCTAAGGAGCCCAGGTTACCAATGCCCACGTGCCCAGCGCCTCAGCTAAGGAGCCCAGGTTAATGCCCACTGCCCAGCACCTCAGCTAAGGAGCCCAGGTTACCAATGCCCACGTGCCCAGCGCCTCAGCTAAGGAGCCCAGGTTAATGCCCACGTGCCCAGCGCCTCAGCTAAGGAGCCCAGGTTAATGCCCACGTGCCTAGCGCCTCAGCTAAGGAGCCCAGGTTACCAATGCCCACGTGCCCAGCGCCTCAGCTAAGGCGCCCAGGTTAATGCCCACGTGCCCAGCGCCTCAGCTAAGGAGCCCAGGTTAATGCCCACGTGCCCAGCGCCTCAGCTAAGGAGCCCAGGTTAATGCCCACGTGCCTAGCGCCTCAGCTAAGGAGCCCAGGTTACCAATGCACACGTGCCCAGCGCCTCAGCTAAGGAGCCCAGGTTAATGCCCAAGTGCCCAGCGCCTCAGCTAAGGAGCCCAGGTTAATGCCCACGTGCCCAGCGCCTCAGCTAAGGAGCCCAGGTTAATGCCCACGTGCCCAGCGCCTCAGCTAAGTAGCCCAGGTTACCATGCCCACGTGCCCAGCGCCTCAGCTAAGAGCCCAGGTTAATGCCCACGTGCCCAGCGCCTCAGCTAAGGAGCCAAGGTTAATGCCCACGTGCCCAGCGCCTCAGCTAAGGAGCCCAGGTTAAGGCCCACATGCCCAGCGCCTCAGCTAAGGAGCCCAGGTTAGCCAAGTGCCCACGTGCCCAGCGCCTCATCTAAGGAGCCCAGGTTAATGCCCACGTGCCCAGCGCCTCAGCTAAGGAGCCCAGGTTACCATGCCACGTGCCCAGCGCCTCAAGCTAGGAGCCCAGGTTAATGCGCACATGCCCAGCGCCTCAGCTAAGGAGCCCGGTTACAATTCCCACGTGCCCAGCGCCTCAGCTAAGGAGCCCAGGTTAATGCCCACGTGCCCAGCGCCTCAGCTAAGGAGCCCAGGTTAATGCCCACGTGCCCAGCGCCTCAGCTAAGGAGCCCAGGTTAATGCCTGCCCAGCGCCTCAAGGAGCCCAGGTTAATGCCCACGTGCCCAGCGCCTCAGCTAAGGAGCCCAGGTTAATGCCCACGTGCCCAGCGCCTCAGCTAAGGAGCCCAGGTTACCAATGCCCACGTGCCCAGCGCCTCAGCTAAGGAGCCCAGGTTAATGCCCACGTGCCCAGCGCCTCAGCTAAGGAGCCCAGGTTACCAATGCACACGTGCCCAGCACCTCAGCTAAGGAGCCCAGGTTAATGCCCACGTGCCCAGCGCCTCAGCTAAGGAGCCCAGGTTACCAATGCCCACGTGCCCAGCGCCTCAGCTAAGGAGCCCAGGTTAATGCCCACGTGCCCAGCGCCTCAGCTAAGGAGCCCAGGTTAATGCCCACGTGCCCAGCGCCTCAGCTAAGGAGCCCAGGTTAATGCCCACGTGCCCAGCGCCTCAGCTAAGGAGCCCAGGTTAATGCGCACATGCCCAGCACCTCACGTGCCCAGCTTACAGGTGCTTAAGCCAGCAAGTGTCGTTGGCGGCCAATCTTGCCCCTCTCACTGACCCAGGGCAGCCCAGCCATGCCCTCAGAGGCCATTTCAGGTGACCCCCCCCCGCCCCCGACAGGACGGCCAGGCGGAAGGAGAGGAGGTTTCCAGAACCACCTCCTTTGGCCCTGGGGACCATTTTGTAAACCCATGTCAGTGACTTTATGTGAAATTAGCGGTCATCAAAATACACACAACTGAGCAGAGTCTCCCCATAGCGCACCCCAAGGGACGCACAGAGAGAGGAGGACAGTGACCAGTAGCCATCCAAGCATGTAACTCCATGACAGGCGTGTGGACACACCCACACCTTACACATGGTCACATGCATCACACAGTCATGTGCATACAACCTCACACACATCATAGTCATATCTCATATACACACGCATGCACACACACCTCACACAGTCACACACACATGCCACATACACACTCACACATATCACACACACATTCACATACACATACAGCATACACACACATCACACACATACTCACATACACATTCACACATAGCATAAATTTACATCACACAATTACACAAATCCACACACATACACACATAATCACAGTCAATATCACATACATTCACATACACCTTTATGCAGATGCTAACACAGACAATAGACGCACATGTCACACATTTATACACATCACACACATACCGCATACATATACATCACCAGTCATGTACACATTCATATACATACACATAGCATACATGCACATAATCCCAGTCATACATCACATACATTCCTATGTATGCTCATATACATGCTAATACAACAGACACACATGTAATATACTTATACACATATACACATATGCCACGTACACACTCATACACATCACATAATAATACATTAACATACACACATGCAGATACACACACATCACACATGCATTCACATACATACACATTCACATACATATATAACATACACATGTTATACCACATTCACATACATGCACATAGCATACATGCACATAATCTCAGTCCATACACATATGCCACATATACACTCACATACATGTACATTCACACACATATAACATACACACATCACACACATTCATATACATATACATAGCATACATGCACATGATCCCAGTCCATACACATATGCCACATACACACTCACATACATGCACATTTACACACATATAACATACACACGTCACACACATTCATATACATGCACATAGCATACATGCACATAATCTCAGTCTATGTACACATGCCACATACACACTCATACACTTACAGACACACTCACATAATCATATACATTCACATATACATCACATACACACTCATACATCCACATTCACACACACATATAACATACACACATCACATATATCACATAGCATACATGCACATAATCATAGTCACACATCACATACATGTTCATACATGTGCTAACACAGACAATAGACACCCATGCAATATACTCCCCCCCACACATGTGCACACCCCACACGCTATGACCATTTTCCTCTCCCAGCACTTGGCCTGTGAGAAGGTGAAAGTGTCTTTCAACAGTTATCTCTGCACGTGGCAGTGCTCATGCGTGTCCAGCAGACACGAGCGACGGGTAGAGACAGCTCTTCTCTGGTGTCAGGGACGAGTTCCACGCACATGGAGGGTGGTCAAGAGACGGTGACGCGGTTCCGTAACAGAGTGAAGACAGGGTGTGTTTGGGGTGGTCGCTGATGCCTGTCAGAGGTCTCAGGAGCTGGTCAGGAACCCTGACCTCTTCCAGAACTGGACATGGAGAAAGAAGGGAAGAAGTTTGCTCCTCCGAGGTTCTTCCTCGCCAGTCTCCACGGCTGCAGAAGGGACACAGGATCCCCTCAGAGAGACGCTCGGCATCTGAGCTGATACTCTTGGGCCTCCAGAGTTGTTATGGTCCTTCTGTTGAGCCGAGTCTGCTTCGGACGCCTGAGGACGCGCTAGACGAAGCTCCTGGTTGCCGATCCAAGATGCATCACGATCAGCTGCAGACATGACCCGACGGCCCTGCCGTGGCCCCACCAGTGTCAGGAAGGATTCCTTCCAGCCTGAGAATAAGGAAAACTAGCTTCCGTTTCCCACACTCCCTCACTGGCCTGAGCACGAGAAAGGCAGTGTTTGGGGAGCGGGGATGTAGCTCCGTTGGTAGGATGCTTGCCCACTGCACACAAAGCCCTGAGCAAGACTGAGCGTGGTGCCCACACCTGTGACCCCAGCCTCAGGAGACGGAGGCAGAGGTCAGAGGCCCACGGAGGCAGTGAGTTCAAAGCCGCCTGGGCAGCAGGAGACCCTGTCTCGCGAGACAGAGATGTCTTGGTCTTTGGGACACGTGAGTTCCTAAAACTTCACCCAAAGTTTTTGTCTTCATGAGCTGCGTCTGTGAAGGTTTATCACGTTAAAGTAACTGAAATGTTTAAATGATTAATTTAAATATGATAAGTACATTACAGTGTAAGTTTTATGAAAAATAATATATTTTCCAAGGTGGAAGTGCATTTTAACCACTGATAGCCCTGCAGTATACACGCCCACCCACCCAAGCACCCTGTCATCACACAGAACGAGACAAAGACGCATAAAATGAACCATGGGGAGGTGTCTTATGGGCAGAGTGCTTGCCGTACATGTGTATCCTTGGAATCACATGACGGCTGGGCACGTTACATGGGTCTGCAGGCAGGTGCTAGGCAGGTATGGACTGGCGGGTCTCAAGAGCCATGAGGTCAGTCAGTCCAGCTGGATGGGAGCTACAAGTTCAGCGAGAGACTGCCCAAAAAGCAAGATGGGGAGCATTGGGGGATGACACCTGAGGTCACCCACAGGAGCACACACAGACAGCATGTCCACGTGCACAGCACCCCAGGAGCACACACAGGCAGCATGTCCACGTGCACAGCACCCCAGGAGCACACACAGACAGCATGTCCACGTGCACAGCACCCATGCATGCATGCATATCACACGAGCAGTAGAGCAGTCCACATGTTCAGTCACCCATGCGTGCATGCATGTCGCACGAGCAGTAGAGCAGTAGTCCACATGTTCAGTCACCCATGCGTGCATGCATGTTGCACGAGCAGTAGAGCAGTCCACATGTTCAGTCACCCATGCGTGCATGCATATCACACGAGCAGTAGAGCAGTCCACATGTTCAGTCACCCATGCGTGCATGCATATCACACGAGCAGTAGTCCACATGTTCAGTCACCCATGCGTGCATGCATATCACACGAGCAGTAGTCCACATGTTCAGTCACCCATGCGTGCATGCATGTTGCACGAGCAGTAGAGCAGTCCACATGTTCAGTCACCCATGCGTGCATGCATATCACACGAGCAGTAGTCCACATGTTCAGTCACCCATGCGTGTATGCATATCACACGAGCAGTAGTCCACATGTTCAGTCACCCATGCGTGCATGCATATCACACGAGCAGTAGTCCACATGTTCAGTCACCCATGCGTGCATGCATGTCGCACGAGCAGTAGCCCACCTGACAGGCACACATACATGCACATCACACATGCAGCACACTAGCATGCACAGACACACACATTCACATGCACATATGCATGCATATCACACACATACCACAAGTGTCATGACTGGGCGTCATGTTCTGGGTGTGAGTTGCCCCCGAAAGGCTCATGTTTTGGATCCTTTGCTGGTGTTGGTGCTTGGGAAACTTAGAGCGACTTGTAAGTGGGAGCTGCGCTAGCAGGCGCGTGGCCTGCCTGCTTCCTCCCTCAGATGGCTCTTGCGCTCTGCCTCCCCGGTGGCTGTGGTGACTTGAATCTCCTGCTCCTGCCTTGGCCCTGCCTGCACTATGCAACTCCCCAGAATACACTGTACCCCCCAACCAAACGCCAGGGAAACCTCCCTTTCTCCCCTTAAGTTGAGCAGACTGACCACAGCAAAAAGAAAAAGAAGAGAAAAGCAGCTTCAGCCCTGGATTCAGTGGCGGGCACATTCACCCAGCCCGCCCAAGGCCCTGCGTTCCAGCCAGAGCCCCAGAAACCAGAGACGGTGACCCGCTCTGGGCTCCCAGCATCGCAGCGGTCAGGCAGGAGGCAGAAAATCCAGGTCTGTCTCGGCCAGCCCGCTGACCAAGTTTTGAAAACTGGCAGGGGAGGGGTTGTGCAGGAGGAACGGACGAGGCAGGCCTGAATTAAGGTCTCTGATCAACCGTCACTTACAATACCTCCGCTGGGGAGCAGCCACTCAGGGATGATCTGTACGGGCCGCATGCGCCATTGCAACTTCCCCAAGCTACACCTGCTGCCGCGCCTGGTGCTGACGTCAAGCTGCCTGGCTGAGAGGACCAATCCGGTCAGGATCACTCGGCAAACCTCACGCTGGGACTTATGGGATGTTGGGTGGGGTATATAGGGCGCCCCACACTTATATAACCGAGCCAGCCTGCAGGCCTGCGCGCCTGCTGTTGCCACCACCTGACTCCCGGGGTCTGTGTCTTGACTTTGCGCCAGCTTACCCCGCCCCCAAGGGTCTCCGTGGCCCCCGAGACTGTTACAGGGGTGGAACAGTCTTTCCGTGGTGCCCGCACCACTGAACACCCCTGTTGGCGCTCCCTCGTGGCGTGGCAGCCAGGAAGACTGGAGCACTGCACGGGGGCCGCGGCCTGTACCTACCTCAGGTCCCCTCGCAGGGCACAGTCCCTAAAGCGACAGTGCCCAACACAGGTCGAGGACATCTGGAATTGCTGTGACGTGCTCGTCAGACCTTGTAGAGATTAAAGGCCCCACCACCCAGGTGCCACGTGGCGAGACCCACCAGGATGAAAATGTCATGATCAGGCCACGGGAGCAATGGTCGGCAGTTGAAAGACAAGTGTGTGGCACCCACGGAGGGGAAGCCAAGGCTGTGGCACCCACGGAGGGGAAGCCAAGGCTGTGGCACCCACGGAGGGGAGAGCTAAGGCTGTGGCACCCACGGAGGGGAAGCCAAGGGCACGGAGCCCGTTGAGGCTTCTCCGGAAAGACCTGGGTGACACTCCAGTCAGGCATAGGCACCGAGAGACGGCCGAGAGCCACCTTGGTCAGACCGTCAGGCAGCCCCACAGAGCCCCGTTCCTGTCCTGAGGTGAGAGCTAAGCAGTGAGTTCGATCTATGTTCTGGGGAGACACCAAACAAGTACCCCACGGTCCATGTTCTGCGGATACCAATAAATATGCACCCCACTGCCCTTGTTCCCAGGAGGCCAACTGAACACACACTCTACTCTTCCTGTCTTTGGACTCACAGGACAGGATAGGAAAGACTTCATGTAACCT
The DNA here is from genome assembly GCA_023101885.1 of Typhlomys cinereus. Taxonomy (NCBI): domain Eukaryota; kingdom Metazoa; phylum Chordata; class Mammalia; order Rodentia; family Platacanthomyidae; genus Typhlomys; species Typhlomys cinereus. The sequence goes on from JALPQD010000651.1 coordinate 692,614, forward strand.
AATAAATTCAGAATTACAGCTAATTCTTTTTTAAAAAGCCAGTATTCAATTTTTAAAAACCACTAGGAATATAATTCACATCCTTTGGAAAACACAATTGTTTCTTAAAAGTCTTAGAAAGCCAGAAACATACCATAGTGGTAAAATGAGCAAAATTATAAGCCGTTAGGATGCCGCAGTCCTCCTCAGAGACCCGCAAATCCATTTTTTATGCAAACAAAGGAAAGCAAAGCAAACCGTGGCTGGAGCCCGGCTCGTCTTTAGAATTCAATTTCTGCCTTGGCAGTTTTCTCGGTTTTTTGGCTTCGATTCAGGCTGGAGCAGAGCACGGCTGAAAATGTACAGTATTGTGAGCCCCTCAGATGCGTGCCAGAGGCGCGGCGCACGGCTCATTGCTTTAGAGGTTGTGCATGCGATTAGAAGCGTCTTTTATAAGCTTTTTTTGTTTGTTTTTTGGAACAGAAAGGGTAGGTCTGAAACAGACAGCAAGCGCATTGCTAATGTGCACTGATATCTTAGGGCCTTGATATGGTATAACTGGTGCGCCCAGAGCAGTCCTTGCAGATTACTGGGGAGATATCGTTAAGTCCTGTTTATACAGTTGTTGATCACTTTATCAGTGTTTAATAAGCCATCCGGGAGCCACACTACAGTGTTTATTTGAGCTTTTACAATGAAATGAGTACTTAAAAGGGATTGTCTTGGCTTCATCTTAACCAGCAATTATAATGTGTTTACCATGCGGGCTTATGTCACTGGTGCGTGATAAATTGTGTGTCTGGTGGCTCCACACTTCATCCATAGGGTGGTTGTTGTATAAATGTGCTAAATCTAATTAGAATCGACACAGCCAGAAAACCAGCCCCCAGCACCAGGCCCCCCCCACCTGGCTTCATTGTCCTTCACTGGAGAGCTGGGGCAGCTTTGAAGATGGGTGGCAGGGTCCACAGAAGATGCTGATGAGAATGCCCAGGCCCCAGGCACGCCAGCATCCCAAGTGGGTGTTCCTGCCCTGGGCACATGCCTGTGAGCCTGGAAGGGGTTCCCCAGCCCGACACATAGGAAGACTTGCCCAACGCTCATGGGCGTGTCAGTCAACAAGGCAGGAGAAACGGGAATCACAGCCAGGAAAGCCTGGGGAACACTACAAGCCCAGAGCCAGTGGATATTTTATGTCTAAGGTATAGGAGCCTTTTCCAAACTATAACCAGAGATTCCCAATGCGGATCTGCAGAGTCAGAAGACACAGAACCCACCAGGATCTGAACTCACAGCCTGTGCGCAAGTGGAAATCTCTCTCCTCATCCACCCACCCACCCACCCACCCATCCATCCATCCATCTATCATCTATCTATCTATCTATCTATCTATCTATCTATCTATCTATCTATCTATCTATCAGCTATCTGTCCGTTCGTCCATCTATGCATCCGTCTATCTATCTCTCCTCCATCTCTTCTTTTCATTTTTTTTCTCTCCACCTCCTTCTCCACATCTCCCCAAGTCCACCTGGCCGCAGACAGCAGGACAAGCCCTCTGCCCACGCGATGTGCTCCTTCCTTGCACTTCCCCCGGGGCTTGTGTGGCGCCAGCGCTCACCTCCTGGCTGACCTGGTAGATGGAAGAACAGGCCAGGAGGATGGTCAGCGAGCCGGGTGCGACCCTGCAGAGGCCCTGTGTGGACTGAGACCTGCACCCTCTCCCCACACCAGCTGCCTCACACCAGCCCTGTTGTCTGGGGAGCCGCGGACAGACCTGACAGCTGTCCTTCATGTCTAGGGTCGGAGGGTGTGGAGCCAGGCTCCGAGACAGCCCAGCACACAGGTGCCCACAGAACGGCACTGCCCACTTGTGATGTGAGGGACTTATTTCCTGAGGCGGGGGTGGGGGGCATCGATCTTGGCATCTAAGACACGTTGGGGGCATGGGAAGTGGGCATGACATCTTCGAACTTTGATGATACATCCAAGTCACTGAGGGATTCTGTCCCTCTGTGGCCGGGCTGGGCACGCGTAGGCTCAGGCGGGGGCAGGGCCTGGGTTGGGACCCTGTATGTCGCTCTCCTGAAGCGTGTTGGGCTCAGATGAGCTCAGATCATCACTCGGGGGTAAGCGGTGACACCATGAGCGCTGCACTACGTCGCGCTCCAGCCTTGGGCTGTGCCCTGCTGGCACACACCAGAAGCGAGGGCCTGCTCGCCCTGCTTAGGAAGGGTGCCCACCTCCAAGCCTGTGCGCTGGCACCTCGCCCTTGCAGGCGGGAGGTCAGAAGCAGCTTGAGTGCAGCCTGCAGCTGGTCTGCAGAAACCCCTCTCCTCCACGTCCTTGAGGAAGTAAGTTATCTCATGGAGCTGTCGCCCGTAAAGCTCAGTGCTAGCTGTGAGAACACACCTTGAAGTTTCTAGAAGGTTCTTTTAAGGACTTCTGAAGACATCCAGGACATTTCCCTGGAGCCACAGGCAGAGTAACTTGGAAAACATCAGAAAAGCCAGAAGCTCTGATACTTAGGACCTGCGCCATGGATCCAAGGCACCTTCCTGAGTAATCACCAGCCTTACCACCTCCCTGTGCCTGGCCTATGTTAGACATAGTGTCCTCTGGGGCCATCCACGCTCTCATAAATGACATCATCTTGGTCTTTTTGGAAGTGAGACAGGATTCCACGGCACATACGCACCACATTTTCTTCATCCCGTCTTCCGTTGGCAGACACTCGTTTCCCCGTTGTAGCCATTGTGAATGTTGCCACAATGAGCATGAAATGTGAGGGTCCTGCAGCGCGTCTCCCACACAGCTAGAGGCGGATAACTGATCATGTGCTTTCCATTTTCATGTCTTCCGAACCTCTGTATTTTTCACACTATGTCCATCCGCGCTCCTACCAATAGTTTTGAAGTATCCTTTTTTCCCCCAATTTTTTGTTTGAATTTTTCATACATAAATACAACAAACTTGTCATGTCCATCCTCATTACCCAACCCCACCCCCCCTTTCCCACAGCATCCCTCCCGCCGTGCGCCTGTCTTTTCATCTGCGGCCACCATCCAGCATTAACCCTCCATGGCGAATGATTGACAGAGCAAATCTTCTGCAGGTCTACGGAAGGAGAAATTGTTGCTGTGAGTCCACGGGAGAGCATCTCTGCCATGCTCAGAAGCCGCTGTCTGGCTGCACCCGTCCCTCCCCGCCCCTTGCACCCTTAGCACCCTCTCTTCCAGTGTCCCCTGAGCCTGAGGCTATGCGGTGGCCTTGATGTTCTTTTTGGGGGCTGAGCACTGCATAGTCATTTATTTTCTGCATTTTGGCCAGTTGCGATTCTCTGCATTAAACACCTTCCATAGGGGCTGGAGAGGTGGCTCAGGGGTTAAGCCTCTGCCTTGCAGGTGGAAGGTCCTGAGTTCGGATCCCAGATCCCATGTATAGCCGCCAGGCGGAAGCGGGGGCGGCCTGCAGCTTCTGGTCCTGGTAGGGCGGAGCCTGTGAATCCCGGGGCGGAGGAAGTGGAGGCGTCCATGGTGGCTCCCGAATTCGTCCGTGGTTCTACACACACAGACACACACGCGCGCGCAAACATACATATGCACACACACACAATTGAATAAAAAAAAAATTAAACACCTTCCATTGCATGGGGAGGCTTCTAGGTCCAGCACCCAGAACCTCTCTAGTCTGTGGGTATATGATACATGTTTAGATGGTGGCTTGGTATTGTCTCTATAGCTAATCCTTGGCCGTTACCTTCCCCTCAGGCCTGTGGCCTCCCCTCCTCCCAGGCCTGTGGCCTCCCCTCCTCCCAGCCTGTGGCCTCCCCTCCCCCCAGGCCTGTGGCCTCCCCTCCCCCAGGCCTGTGGCCTCCCCTCCCCCCAGGCCTGTGGCCTCCCCTCCCCCAGGCCTGTGGCCTCCCCTCCCCCAGGCCTGTGGCCTCCCTTCTCCCAGGCCTGTGGCCTCCCCTCCCCCAGGCCTGTGGCCTCCCTTCTCCCAGGCCTGTGGCCTCCCTTCTCCCAGGCCTGTGGCCTCCCTTCTCCCAGGCCTGTGGCCTCCCTTCTCCCAGGCCTGTGGCCTCCCTGCAGAGGCTCGTGGCCTGGTTCACAGCACCAGGGCTGTGCCCCCGCTGGAGAACGTTTTCTCTTGCATCCCCGTTTGTTTTCTTACCTTGGGAGCCTGGCTCTCCTGGCAGTTTACAGTGATCAGCTGGTGACTGGCGCTGCTGAGCTCTTCCAAGTTCACTGCCCATGTATCTTCCTTGGAGAAATGCCTGCACGGGCTACATTTGCATCGTGTTGTTTCCTTTCCTGCTGAGCTGTGAGTCCTTTGTCACTTTGCATAGCAGCACTCCTGTCAGATACATGTTTGGAACGTGTTTTCCCAGCACATGTGCTGCCTTTCAGCTTTGCTGTCTCCTTTCCTGGGCAGCACATTTTAGCTTGGGGTGGTCCTGTCTGTGGCTCAGCTCCTGCTGTGATTCTGCCCTGACTTAACTCACCACTTTCCTCAGTAAACAGGCTCACAAGACAGGCGACGCCCAAGTCCTTGAGTCCAAAAGATGCCATGCGACATGTCATGGTACAGTAGCCCTGAATGGGCAGCCCACGCAGTGTGTCACATGCAGGACGGGCAGCCCATGCAGTGTGTCACGGAGCAGGACAGGCAGCCCATGCAGTGTGTCACGGAGCAGGACGGGCAGCCATGCAGTGTGTCACATGCAGGACGGGCAGCCATGCAGTGTGTCACGGTGCAGGACGGGCAGCCATGCAGTGTGCCACATGCAGCAGCATTGGACAGGCAGCCCAGGTACCTGTTGCCCCAAAGCCACAACTGACCCACCACATCCACCATCCTCCACTTAATGACCTTACAGGCTGAGCTGTGAGGGGAAACTACATGCACCAAGAAGCTCAGTGGCCTGGAAAGGCACAGACAAGAAAAGTCTCCTTTTATCTATATCTTAATGTGTATATGCATGCAAGCATGTGTTTGTGTGTTCATACGAGAGAGAGAAAGATAAGAGAGAGAATGCACAGGTGCTACGCCACAGTCCTGGCATGAGTGTGGCAATCCTACAGCAGGGTGTCGGTGCCTAAGGGACTCCAGGCATCTTCCGGGCTGTGTGGGACGTCTGCAAGAACAAGTAGGCGTCAAGACATGGTCCTGCTGCGCCACAAGCGCCGAAGCCCAGGGTGACATCCCCCTAGGACGCGTCAGAAGCACAGCGCAGGGCAGGTCCAGGAAGAACCTCTCCTTGGTCTCTGCCCTCAGAGCATCCTTCCCAACACATACAGAATCTCACCTCTTCCCCTAGGGTTGGAACAGAGGAAAAGGGGTCATTCACCACTGTGTGTCCCACCGGCTTCCGTTCTCTGGGCCTGAGCTACATTCCTGATTTGGTGCTAGAACGTTCACAGAAAGTGTTCAAAGGTGCACACTTTACTTCCCGGCACATGCGCACCACCTCTCTCCTCTAGAGAAACTGTTTTCTCAAAAGGGCCTATTTCTGTGCTGTCAGCAAAGGCCTCGTTCTGCAAGAGTCAATGCGATTGACGTGTTTTAACACCATGAAGTTTCAAATTAAGTCAGGTCCACATGAAACACTACGGTCGCCAAGCCACACGAGCTAAAATCAATGTGTGGCTTCCGAGGCCATGCACGCTTTGTTTTTACTGCTCTCCCGGGTGCCGGGTCGTTAAGTGTCCCCAAGTCACGCTGGGTTATTGGCACTGGGAAGAATGTGGTCGGCCTCTGGCAGACACGACCCTCCTGGCAGGCCTGAGAGAGAAGGGAAATCAATACAGGAAGTGGTGCTGCCAATGAGGCCAGAGGAGCCGCTGCGTGTGTGATCGGCTCTGGAAGAATCTGCAAAGCGTGTGGATGATTGGACAGGGCTAGACCTTCCCAAGCAGCACGGCTGGTGCCTATTTGAGGTTCAGTCCTGGCCGGGGTGCTCCTGGCATCTGGGTGGTCAGCAGGGTATCCTCCTCCAGCGTGGTTTTGCTACTCACGTTTCTCAGTGGGACGCAGCTATGAGAAATGCGTCCTCATGGAAGGGCAGCTCTGTGGCTGGCAGCTCTGTGGCTGGCAGGGCCAAGGCTGGCAGGCCTGTGCCTGGCAGGGCTGGGGCCGGCAAGGCTAGGACAGGCAGGCTTGAGGTTGGCAGGCTAGGGCAGGCAGGCAGGGCTGGGGCAGGCAGGGTTGAAGTTGGCAGGGCTGGGGTAGGCAGGGCTGGGGTGGGCAGGGCTGGGGTAGGCAGGGCTGGGGTGGGCAGGGCTGGGGTAGGCAGGGCTGGGGCAGGCAGGGCTGGGGCGGACAGGGTTGAGGTTGGCAGGGCTGGGGCGGACAGGGTTGAGGTTGGCAGGCAGGGGCCTGCAGGGCTGGGGCTGTCAGGACTGGGGTGGGCAAGGTTGAGGCTGGCAGGGCCGGGGCAGGCAAGGTTGAGGCCGGCAGGGCTGGGGTGGGCAGGGCTGGGGCGGGCAGGGCTGGGGCAGGCAGGGTTGAAGTTGGCAGGGCTGGGGCGGGCAGGCTGGAGCAGGCAGGGGTTCATGGCTGCTCCAATGTTTGCAGGTTTCCTTCCTCACCCACAGGGTAAGCGCCAGCCTTTGTGTGGTGAGTGAGGACTATGGCGCTCACTCGGCCGGTGCCAACTGTCTGCCAGGCACTGTAATAAGACGTGTTACACAAGGCCACTAGTATGTTTTGCCAGGAGATGGGGTCCGTGTCTTATGTGCCACCAGTGAGCTTGGTTCTGCGTGGCAGCAGGATGGGCAGGCACGTGGGGCTGGCAGCCATGGCGATGGACACGCACTGAGCACTTTGCCATCACAGAGAGCTTTTCTAAGCCCTTGCTGACCTCGAAGGATGGTTTGAGAGCCGAGGGGAGTTACCGAAGGAAGAAGCGTGTTAAGTTGTTTAAATGCTGCATCATAAAACACCAAGTGTCCAGAGCACCTGTTTCAGTGATGCACTCTCAGGCTGACTAGCGTCCGCGTGAGCACCAGCGGATGAACAGCTGTGATGCTGTGAGACGCACCACGAGCCACAGGCGGACCTTGAAGTGCGTCATGCACCTAGCATGCAGCATGAGCATCACAGACAGTGTTGGCAGCTGATGGGGGGATGCAGCCCGCAGCGTGGACTCTTGGCCGTGACAACACTTGCACCCACAGTGACCACAGGGTGGTCAGGAAGTGAAGGTTAGGGCTTCTATCATTTTTCCCTCCCATGATTTTTGACTCAAGTGTATGGGAATGTCCAATTCTCTGCCCTTCAAATTTGAGTGATTTCTAAAACTTGGGGAGCAGCCCCTCTTGCCATCCCTGGTCAGGGTGGAAACAGAGTCTCTGAGGTGGGCCAGGCATTTTCTGAGTCAAACTTCTGGCTTGTGGCAAGACCCCCCCCATCCCACAGCAGCAAGTGAAGTGTGTTCTTAAACTCACTACAGAAGAGAAGAGTGAAAGTAACTGACTAACTTACGCACCACAGCCTCTCGCTCTACACTGAATGTGGTTTCCTTTGAGCCTAGGGAATGATCGTTAGCTGTTGTCAGCAAACATCACTGTCGCTGGGCTGTCTCTGCATGCAAACCCCAACAGGCCTCTACTTCCTCCTCACTACCTACAGCCACCCACCTGCGCCCTGCTTTCTCATTCCCGCTGGGATGACCCCGGTGGCTCCCCTCTGGTTTCTCTGGTCTTCCTCAGCCGGTCCTGACTGTGACCTAGCAACACGTGGCAGAGGTGGGGCGTGGCGTGGGCGCAGGCTGACGGACTGTCACCCACCAGCACCCAGACTGAGCCGGCGCTCCCTGTGGCGCAGAGGCCCCCACACCGCCACCGCAGCGATCCTGCCGAGGGACCGGCTCATCTAATTTGGGCCTTCGCGAGCGGGTGCCCAGCACGCGCTCTTGGTGCGGAGCCTGTTTTGCCAGATGATGACAAGAGCGTCGCCCGCTGGGAGCCTCTGCTCTGTGCTGCCGCGGGCACAGGCTCGCACGGCCTCCGCAAGACTTTGAGCAGCGGCTGCCGTCTGACTGCTGAGTCACAGCGGCGCTATTAAAAGCCTCGCCGGCGCGCTGGCTCGTAAGAGTGGGATCGGAGACCGAGGTGGTCGGCAGGCCGCGTGTCCTCGGAGGGTGAGTTCCCGCCCCGGGGATTCTGCGCGGCTTTGTTTAAGTAGACAGCCCACTTCAGAGTGGTCCACGTCGTAGCCTTGTCTTTAGAACAAGGGGTGGGAAGTTGCGGATGGGACCCGGGATCCCTCAGTGCCTCATCCTTCACCGGCTGTGCCTTCTGGGCTAAGGTGAGTGGAGAGGTGGCTCAAGTGGACGTGTTGCAGCGAGTAGAGGAGAAAGGCCGGCACCCAGGACTGATGCGATCGAGGTTCCCTCTGTGAACGTGGCCTGATTGGCAAACGGAGCCTTTAGGGGGGCTGCTCACCATGCCAAGGCCACACGGTGGGAGGGCAGCTGCTGATCCAATATGGCGGCATCTTTATGAGAAGAGGAAAGTCACCCAAGGGAGCGGCTGTGCGGACAGATCGTCCAGGAGAATGTGTTGGGCGGATTCCCCTCCCCATCTCTCTGTGGTCGGCGCGAGCTCGATGGCACACTTCAGAACCACCCCCCCCCCCCCCGGCTCTCCACGGCTTCGTCTAACCTGCTTTCAGAGAAGGGTCTTCCGTCTCCCTCCAGCTCGCTGCACAACCAAGGATAGCCCAGTAAGCGATCCTCCTGGGTGTGCTGCCTGTGCTTCCTGTGCTGGGTGCAGGTGCGCCACCCTGCTGCCTGTCCACATGCCCATCTTGCAGCGAACTAGTTTACATTTTATATATTAACTTAGTGTGTGTGTGTGTGTGTGTGTGTGTGTGTGTGTGTGTGTGTGTTTGTGGGCATGTGCATATATTGTGGGCATGTGTGTGTCATGGGCACATGTGTTTCGTGGACATGTGTATATCATGGGCATGTGTATTTAGTGTGCATGTATATTTCATGGGCACGTGTGTGTTGTGGACAACATACGTGCCACCACATATGTGCAGAGATCATATGACAGATCGGGGGAGTCGTTTCTTTCTTTCCGCTGTGCAAGCTGTAGAGACTGGTTCAGACCATCAGACTCACTGGTGAGCTCGTTGCCAGCTGAGTCATCTCGCTGTGCTTGCATAGATCATTTTGTTAGCAAATATTAATTATGCATAATAATGGCTCTCATGACATTTGCATGCATGTGTTTAAAATGTATTTGGGCCTTAGTCACTCCATGACGCTCTCTCATCCCTCCCCCTCCTGCTGATCCCTTGCTCCTCCCAACTTCCCCGTTCTACTTTCATGTGTGCTTGGCCTTTGGGTTTTTTGTTTGTTTGGTGGGTTGATCGATTATTGGTTGGTTGTTTCTGTTTGGTTTGGTTTGGTTTGTTGCCCAGTGCGTTGCTCACAGGAGCGTGGGCGAAGGGTTACTGCAAGAATCTCATAGTTTATTTCTCATAGCTGTGGTAAAACAGGGAGAAGGGGCTTATTTACTGACAGTTTCAGGGTGCAGCCCATCATGGGGAGCGTCACAATGACAGAACAGTCACAGAACATCTGGTCAGGACCAGAGACAGTGAATGCATGCTGCTCTTCCTATGCTGTCCAGGGCTCCCCACCTGGGAATGGCCCCACCCACGATTAAGGTGGGTCTGCTACATTACTTAACATAATCAAGACGTCTTTCCCAGGCGAGCTCAGAGGATCCTCCAGGTGATTCCAGATGTCAAGCTGAGAATCAAAAGTAGTCATCGCAAGAAGCACAAGCACTCACCAGTGCTACGCCACTGAAGAAAACGCAACCATCCAGGCCCGTGTCCTGAGGAAAGGGCGGGGTCTCGAGCCCCTCCCTTCTGCATGACAGACTATTCATGGGACTGAGTTGGCCAGTGTTGCAGGCGCAGGCGGTCACAGCTGCGTGGATGCGCGGTCACAACGACCACACACCTTGGGATGACCACGACCGTCCCCTCCTCTGACTCTCCCACTCGCAGTGTCCCGTGGGTGGCTGGGAGGTTGGCAATCGTTTGCGCTCAGCACTCTGACCAGGGACAGGTCTCCGAAACCACACTGCCCTCTGCGAAAGTTTCTCTGAAAGACGACAGCAGCACTGTGGGTTAAACACAGTCATCCAAAGACGTCCTGATGGATGCGTCCCGTCCATTATGCAAAGCAATGGGAGGCCCACGAGGCTGCCCGGGACACAGGTTTTTGACCCAGTTTACAATAGCAGATGCAAATTCTCTCTTGTGGAATGGGCCTCAAACCAAAGCAGTCAGTTACCCATTGTCATGGTCAGGCACTGGTGTCAACTTGACTGTTGAGGGTTTGAGCTCTGGGCACATTTGTAGAGAATTAGTGGTTGAGTTAAGCCCAGAGCAAACCTGCAGGAGATTGTCTAGCTGATGGGAAGACCCAGCCCATCGTGGGTGGGACTAGACCCTGAGATAAAGTACAGAGAGCTGGTTGAGAGAGTCGACATCCTGTGTACACTTGGCCAGACATGCTGGTCTGTCAAGTAAGGATCATTCCTCTCCCAGCCACTGTGCAGAGATGGTGTGGCCAGTTCCCTCGGCCCTGGCGTTGGTACCTGCTCTCATCAAGCTGGACTATGAACTGTAAATCATAAGATTAAAAAACCCCTTGTTGCCTTAAGCTGTTTGATGGTGATCTATCCGCGACCACGCAGGCGAACTGCAACACCCGTATAGCACTCGCCACTGTTGACTGCTGGGCAGATCTTCCTGGCTGCTGGGAGGGTCCCACAGGACCCCCGAGGCGGCTGGTGCTGATGTCCTCCAGCAGCCTGAGCAACAGTCCACCCGAGAGCAAACCTGCAGGAAGGAGTCGCCCCCAGAACTGCCTGTCTGTCCTGCGTCCACAGCGCTCCAGCGCAGCACACAGCACACAGCACACAGCACAGCACAGCACACAGCACACAGCACACAGCACACAGCACAGCACACAGCACACAGCACACAGCACAGCACACAGCACACAGCACACAGCACAGCACACAGCACACAGCACAGCACACAGCACACAGCACACAGCACACAGCACAGCACACAGCACACAGCACAGCACACACACACAGCACACAGCACACAGCCCAGCACACAGCACAGCACACAGCACACAGCACAGCACCAGCACACACAGCACAGCAGCACACACACAGCACACAGCACACAGACACAGCACACAGCACACAGCACAGCACACAGCACCAGCACAGCACACAGCACACAGCACACAGCACACAGCACAGCACACAGCACAGACAGCACACAGCACACAGCACAGCACACAGCACACAGCACACAGCACACACACACAGCAACAGCACACACACACACACACACACACACAGCACACAGCACACACACAGCAAAGCACAGCACACAGCACACAGCACACAGCACAGCACACAGCACACAGCACACAACAGCACACAGCACACAGCACACAGACACAGCACACACACAGCACACAGCACACAGCACACAGCACACGCACACAGCACACAGCACACAGCACAGCACACACAGCACAGCACACGCACACAGCACACAGCACACAGCACACAGCACAGCACACAGCACAGCACAGCACACAGCACACAGCACCAGCACACAGCACACAGCACCAGCACACGCACACAGCACACAGCACACAGCACACACAACAACAGCACACACACAGCACACAGCACACAGCACAGCACACAGCACACAGCACCACAGCACAGCACACAGCACACAGCACACAGCACACAGCACACAGCACACAGCACGCACATAGCACACAGCACACAGCACACAGCACACATGCACAGCACAACAGCACACAGCACACAGCACACGCACACAGCACAACAGCACACAGCCACACAGCAACACAGCACACAGCACACAGCACACAGCACAGCAACAGCACAGCACACAGCACACAGCACAGCACACAGCACACAGCACACAGCACAGCACACAGCACAGCACACAGCACACAGCACAGCACAACAGCACACAGCACACAGCAATCAGCACACAGCACACGCACACAGCACACAGCACAGCACACAGCACACAGCACACAGCACACAGCACACAGCCACAACAGCACACAGCACAGCACACAGCACAACAGCACAACAGCACAGCACACAGCACAGCACAGCAACAGCACACAGCACACAGCACACAGCCACAGCACACAGCACAGCACACAGCACACAGCACAAGAACAGCACCAGCACACAGCACAGCACACAGCACACAGCACACAGCACACAGCACAGCACCCAGACACAGCACACAGCAAACAGCACACAGCACACAGCACACAGCACAGCACACAGCACAGCACACAGCACACAGCACAGTCACACAGCACAGCAGCACACAGCACACAGCACACAGCACACAGCACAACACAGCACACAAACACAGCACACAGCACACAGAACACACACACACACACAGCACACAGCACACAGCACACAGCACAGAACAGCACAGCACAGCACACAGCACCAGCAACACAGCACACACACCAGCAACAGCACTCCAGCACAGCACAGCAACAGCACACAGAACCACACAGCACACAGCCACAGACACAGCACACACACACACACACACAGCACACAGCACACAGCACACAGCACACAGCACACAGCACACAGCACACACACAGCACACAGCACAACACCACACAGCACACAGCACACAGCACACAGCACACAGCACACACACACACAGCACAGCACACCAGCACAGCACACAGCACACAGCACAGCACAGCACACAGCACACAGCACAGCACACAGCACAGCACACCAGCACAGCACGGTCAAGTTCTGGTGGCGATTGCTTGTGCTGTTTGTGGGACTTTGGGGGTCTCCCCGAGTTTTAATAGAAGTATCTTTCTCTTCAGAAAGTTCTTGTTTTAATTTGATTTTCACTTTTTGATTTCTAATTTCTGTCCAACTTTTTTTTCCTTATTCATTCCCCTCCTTCACTCCCCCCACTCTCCCACCACACACCCCCTCCCCCGCCTCTGTCCAGCTTTTTAAAGCTTGGCTTAATCTCTCGTTACATGTTAAAGATACCAACAGAACAGACTTGTGTCTATGTCCCCTCATGTCTGAGGATCTCCGACTGTGGCCTCATGAAGTAATTGTTAAAAGATACTGAGATCACTTGGCCCCGCGACGATGCTGTCTTCCTCCAAAGTATCGAGCACTCATCCAGGGAAGACCTTGATGGCTCTAGCACAGAGGTGGGGGAGGCAACTGTCTGGAACTATCTGGCCCCAAAGTCCAGCCTTGAGGATGTCCTGGTTGATACGCAACAGGGACAGGGGCCTGAGGGGTGCTGCATGATGGCGTCTCTTTCTTGGGGCGCAGTCCTGCAGAATACCATGGCAACCCAAAAGGGGGCTAGTTTAGCAAAGGCCTCAAATTCTCCAGAATTATGGAACTCCGGCTCCGCCCCTGCGTGCCATTCACTGGATGCGCGCAGTGGCCCCACACCCAGGTTCCTGGCACTTGGACATTTTGGCCTGTAACATCCTGCAGCTGAGTAAGAACCTTGGTTCCTTGGCTCTGAGCAGGGCTGCCTGTGTGACAGGCCTGAAGCCCATGCTGCGGCTGGCTTTGCAGATAGAGAGCATTTCCCCCGAGGGCTGCCACCAAGGAGGCTGAAGGCCTCCCGGAGGCTGGGAGTGAGGAGGCTGAAGGCCTCCCGGAGGCTGGGAGTGAGGAGGCTGAAGGCCTCCCGGAGGCTGGGAGTGAGGAGGCTGAAGGCCTGGCAGGAGCTCTCGGGCCGCCTGGCGGGAGCTGCTGTCTAGCCCTCTTGGCAGTTTTCCTTGTATGCTTCAGAAACTGATTTGTTTGTCTGACATTTGCCTGGCTCTTTGGAGCATCCTCCATGGGAGAGTTATTATGAAGTACTTTGCCTGCTACTCGTGGAAGGGCTGCACCTTCGGGAAGGAATCCAAGTGCGGGAAATGCACAGAGGCTACCTATGAAGATGTCATTGAGAAAATTTCCCCCCAAGCCTTTCAGGATTTTTCCAAGTGGCAGCGCTTCACACGTGTGTGTCCATCTTCTCTCCCCGCCGCTATTCCACGCGTTACACGGGCGTCACCTGAATCTTCACGGCGAGGAGACTGTGACCCTGAGATGTGGCATATCTCAAGCCACAGTGCCCAGAGCTAGGGGCAGTGTGGGACCCGCAGGCTTGAGCTCGGGCCTGGCTGACTTCGGAGTGCATTCTCCTTCCTGCTGACGTGGGGGCAGGTGGAGACTGTTTTCTCCTCTGCGCACGTGGGGAAGAGTTCTTCGGGAGATGAGGGCAGCCATGAACAACCAAGGAATCGATGCATCAAATAGGCCCTGGCTGCTTTTCGTGCAGATCGCCCCAACCATGAGTCTGACAGCTGTAAATAATGGCTGGAAGGGTCCAGGGAGGAGAGAAGCCAAATTCATTTAGAGGCTGATTGTCCCAGGATTGCGACTGTGACCCGTCTCTGCTTCTCTGTCTGTGGCAGCCTTTCATGGGTTCTAAGTGCATCTCAGCACCGCATCCGTCCCAGCGAGTCTACATGCTGGACGAGCTTCCCCAGGAATGTCTGTGACTTGAGAGGCGCACAGGATCCAAAGCAATTGATACTTTTTCATTAGAGAAATAAGTTTATATCTTTGTAAGGATATACACATCGGATGATCGTAACCAGGCATTGAAGATTGAAATATTTGCACGTTCGACTCTGAGCTAAAGGAACCTGACCCTAAAGTAACTCTGGAACTATCCTAGGTGCTGGGCTGTGCAGAGCATCACAATTCATTTTTGTCATTATTTTGAAACATGAAACAGTCTTTGTGTGAAGTGCTGAGTTTATTTAGCCCAAGTTCCGGAAAAGCGCAACAGTGATAATGAGACACATTTCCTTCCTTGTGCTTGGAGCCTCCACAGAACTACATGTGGCGCCGTCTAACACTCTGAAAACCTGCCACAGAGCCACACCTCCTTGTCCCCTGGGAAGGCAGCCTGGGCAGCCAGCGGTGGGCTCAGGTCTCGGGGGAGGGCACTGAAGATGTGAGTGGTGGGGAGGTTGAGGCCCAAACCCCCCACAGACTTCGCCCCTGTAGGAAGCAGGCTGGGCAGAGGGGACGGAGGCCAGTGGAGACTGAGGCCCACCTCTCCCACGCCACTCCCACGCCACACATCACGCTCCACTGATGAGCGAGCCAGTGGCTTGGAGCACTTCATTTTCAAGATGCCGGGTTCAGAAGGGCAGCCCCTGAGTAGCCGGAGAGAATATTAGAAAAACCCATAATCGTACCAATAAGAGAGAACATCCCTTAAATGTAAGCAAATTTGTCTACCTGAGTCAGATGAGACTCAGCTCAGCCTCACCTTGCACAGCATCCGTCACATAACTGAGTAGCCCAAGCAGCAGGTAAGACGCATCTTTTTAAGATTCGTGTCGGTAAACAGAACTTCATTTGTTGAGAGTATCGCACTGTCATCTGGAAGAGGGGCGTAGGGCACGCCTCCAGGAGAGGGCTTGGCAGCTCATACACGGGCGCAAGTGTGTGCAAGCGTGAGTGCAAGCACATAGATATGAATGATAACAAATCAAAAATTTACATGTTTACATGTGAACTAACACACAAACATGCATCCACACCATGCAAACTCATATGTACATCACATACATACACATAAAAAGTCTGCGTATTCATGTTGACAAAGTAAAAAAATGGGACAAATGGTAGGAGATAGGATCAGCCAGCAGGATCGGCCAGCAGGATCGGCCAGCAGGATCGGCCAGCAGGGATCACTCAAGCATCCTGTACATCTGCCTTTGTACCCAGCAAATCACCGAATGCCTTCACCTGAATGATTCCCAAAGCACCTGCGTGGCTGTGGGGACACTGGCAAGGCTACCACCTGCCCGCTCAGGGCCCCTGGTCATTGATGTGCGCATCAGCCGTGTGTGAGGCATGCCACATTGCAGCTAGATGGGTGCCTCAGGGTGACCTGTCCTTTTTGGCCTGTGGAAACATCCAGTCTCCATCAAGCCCACCCTGGCGCAGGGACACTGCAGAAAGGAACAGTGTTGGCGGAGTCACGGGGTTATGGCCGCCCACACAAGATGGCAAGGAGCAAAGCAATGGACGCGCCACTAGGAGAGAGATCTGAACCACACGAGAGCTCTAGAGGACTGAGCCATCGGTTCGCAGGGCACAAGGACCCTGAACAACCAGAAACACAAAACTTCCAAAGGATGTAGCCACGAGCACCCAGACATGGAGACTGACGCATTCCCTGAAATACAATTACAATTAACAACTTAAAAAGGAAACTCAACGAACTACAAGAAAACATAGACACCTTGATAAAGCTGGGGAAAAATCCAAGTTGAGAAAAGAGATCTTACAAGTGACACCCCCAGACAGAACTCATGACAGTGTGTGTGCGTAGCCACGGTCACGCACGATGAGACTCCCAAGCTGGTCCCCCCCAAACCTGCTGACACAGGAAACGCGAATGCGACCATCACAAGTCAAACTCCCAACAAAGAATCGTCTGGAACCAGGTGGCACCATTACTGAATCTTACCATCATGTTTCTGAGGAAGAACTGCCACTGATTCCTCTCAAAAAGGAAGAGACTCTTCTAAACTCACGCCGTGACGTCGCGACACCACAGCGACGTGCTCCTGCCAGTACGCACAAGTCAGGGCAGGAGAGTTTTGGCTCGGAAGTCCGAAAGGAGTCTGACATTAGGAGAAGATGCCCACTGAAAAACAGACAAGAAAGAAAGAGAGACAGAGAAAGGGAAAGGGACAGAAGAGAGAGTCAGAGAGAGAGAGAGATGGAAAGACAGACAGACAGAGGAAGAGAGAAGAGATTTCCTGAAGAACACAGTCGCCCATCTGGCAGACCTGGGCAAGCTTGACCGTAGCCCGGGGGTGGAGCAGTTGCCCTGCGTTCGTTCAGTGGGTTCTGACCCATTGAAAAGATGACAGACCCCATGGAATCCACCCCAAGGGCGCAAGGAGCTCCGACACTTACGTGAGCTGGGTGCTCAGATGCCAAGCCGCGCAGCAGCAGCACGAGGACAAACGCCGCTCCGGCTTCTCCGTGGCTGAGAAAAGCGCTGGTGGAACGCGGCAGCCCTGCGTGGACACGCCTGCAACCAACCGGAAGGAAGGAACTGGCATGGAAGCAAGACAGGCCGTGTTTGACAGGCCACAGCCAACACGCAGGACAGTCTGACGGCACCCCGTCACCTCCCTCCACAGCTGGACGCCCACTTCCTTACTCCTCTCTGTTGCCCTGAGACGCCACTCAAAGTCAAGCAACTGAAGAGAGAAAAGATTTATTCAGCCTGAAGTTCCAGAGGGGAGATATGGTCTTTCGTGGCAGAAAATGCATGGCTGGCTGGAGCTAGAGGAGGCCTACGTCACGTCCATCAAGGGGACTGAGAGCTGCAAAACTGCCAGCTGCAGGGGCAGAGCTCTCCTGGAAACAGGTGGAGCTGACCCACCTCAAGGCCCAGCCCATCGACTGCCTCCTCCAGCAAGACTCCACCTTAAAGGTGCCATGACCTTGCCAAACAACTGAAGATTCAAACGCGTACGCCTTTGGGGAGGGGGGACGTGCGACTCACATCCCAAACCCTGAGACTTCTATTTTTTGAATGTGTCTTAAAAGATGTCTTTGATCTTTTTCTACAAGAAGCGGTGGGTCATCTCTGGTCTCAGGCTTCTGCCCTCCCTCGACTAAGCATCTTAGGATTCTGTTTCTTCGTGTGTTTGGAAGGTTTATTCTCTTTAGTCCTTGATTCTGAGCTCTGTGGATGTGGTCAGGGCCCTCCCCTCTTGTCACTGGTTGTGCAATCAGGACCGCTGGCCACAGCCACCACTCCAGCTCAGCCCTGCGCCTGGCCCTGCACCCGCTGCCATCCCAGGTATTTCTGAGCTTCTCCACTGGGCCACACTTAACTTCCTGTGTCCCTTGACAGGCTGGCGGATGGGCGTGGCAGCGTGACAGCCAGCTTCCGGGGCTCCACGGTGTCTCTGTGGATGTCACCGAACTTAACCTGAGGCCTGGCGGGACCCCAACCTCACTCTCAGCTCCAACCAGCCTTGGGAATCTACCGTGGGCCACAGGAGCCTGGTCCCCGGCCACAGCTCAGGAGGAACCTACCAAGGATTCTGCAGGTCTTGGGCATGAAGCTCGGAGTCGCCCCACTCATCCCAAACACCCCAGTTGCTCAGGAGCAAAACCTGATTCTCACTGTCGAACCTTCGACTTCTGGAGTAAATTAGGGTAAATCTCCAAGGTCTTCCCAAGAGCTGCAGCCCGTGGAGCTGTGCCCTGTGCACGGGCTTGCTGCGACCCAGGGTGCCGTCCCCTTCCTGACTGCGTGGGCCTCCCGGTGGGACATGAGAAGTGAGTAGGAAGTGCCACGGGCCAGGAAAAGGAGTCCCTGGGACTAGGCAGAGGAGACGCTGGGAGGGGCCCTGGCAGGAGGGTGTGGCATCTGCAGGTAGTAGCCGGGTGAGGTGGGCAAATGACAGGAGCGCAGGTTACCCGCACCAAGCCTGGAAATGTGCCGAGTGATGCCCAGGGGGTGGCGAATCCCCGTCTGCTGAGCCTTCCCAGGAACAACCGCAGTAAACTGTCTTTCATGGCGCGCAGAAAATCAGCGTGCGCCCACCGAGGCAGCCCAGAACCTGGCTGCTTCTGCCCGCAGCATCCCTGCGCCCTGGGAGGTCGACGCTTGTGTTCCAGCAGGGTTAGTTTTATGTGGCCTGGTTTGGTTTTCTGGGAGTGAAGATTCTGGAAAGAAATGGGTTAAACCAGTTCTTGAGCACATTAGGACAGAGGGAGAGAGAGGGCGGTACCACCAGCTGCTTGGGCTTTCTCCGGGCAGCGATTGGAGTCCTGGAGCCTAAGTGTCCGCATGAAAAAGTCGTGCTGTACCCAGGGCTCCGGAACAAAGGGCTTGCTAGCATGGGTGCGGTCCTGAGTGGGGGGTAGAGAGAGACAGAGAGACAGCAAGACAGAGAGAGACACAGAGAGACACAGAGTGAAAGACACCCTTAGGCTCCACCCTATATTTGAGCTTAAACATGTTTAAGTCGCTAAGGGAGCCCACTGCTGCTTGACCACTCCCCCAGGGTCACCAAACCTCTATGTCCAGGCGCATCCAATAGGAAACTTAGGCTCAACATTAAATAAGTATCCATCAGACTGGTCAATTTGGACCTCAATTATTTGGTGATTAAACTGTTTGCTTTTGGGGAGGGGTTAATTAATGCTCGACACCCGCGCCACACTGTTTCAGGCTGTACCAAACACAGCTCTGGTACTTCGAATTTTAAAGAGGTTCCGTGAGGGAAAAGCCGTTGCTCTGCGTGGGGTTGGTTCCGCACGCACGTCTGCACACGCTGTAAGCGGCTGCATGCCCGTCGCCATGTGTATATATAACCTAGCTTTTCCCTGTCGCTTCACGTACGTTTTATGCAGCTCGATTGCTGAAAATAAAATGTATAGTACGATATATTGCAGCCATATATTGTGTACAGTTTGTATATAAAAAAGAAAGAATGATTAAAAGTCGATGAGAGAGTGTTTATAAATCTTGATTGCTTCATAATTTTAACTTTGAGCAACATTTTTATCATAATTATAGGCTTTCTTAAAGCATTTATGCAGATCCTTGTTACTCAAAAGGGGGTTTATTCCATTTTGGTGTAAACTACACTTTTTTTTCTTTATGAAATCACTCTTTCAGTGCTAATACTCAGTACTCTGCCAGAGCTGAGATTTCGAGGGGCAGGCTCCGTCCCTCCCCACCAGGCCTTGGGGCTCTCTGTGCTCTGCCTGCTCAAGGCCGAAGGAGGTAAGAAGAGACAGTCCCCGAACACGCTCCACACGCCCTGCGTGTGGTGGGGTGTTTCTGTACCCACTTTATAGATATAGAAACTGAGCCCAGGGTGGGGTTATGAACCATGACAAATTACCCCCCGAGTCGATTCTAAAATCAGAAATCGTCAACTGACAAAGGGCCATAGACACAACTGCAGGACAGTTTTATTTCCAGCTTGCAAAGCTGAGGCCCCAGAAAGGCGAGCGGCTCGAGGCACCTTGTGCAGAACCGGCCAGCTCTGAGCTAGAGAGCTGAGCCACTCAGGGGTCTCAGCAGCTCACAGACTCGCCCCCCCCAAGGTCTCCAGCGCCACCACACGGTCGTAGACCTGTGAGGAAAGAAGAGAAGGAAATGAAACCTCAGAAACAAAAACGAAAGGAAAACATTTGTTGAGGCTTTAAGAAGTACCACAGAAGACAAAGCATATCAGAAAGGACCCCCCCCCCGAAAAAACCCACTGTGTGTTCTCCACCAGACCCCTCCACAAAACTCGCCACAGTCTCTGGGGACAAAGACTGACCCGCTCCCGGCTGGCATCCCCAGGCTCTGGATGGTGCCAGCAGCCACCAGGACAATCGTGAGATGGGCGGGCAGGTCGGTAGGTGGGTGGAAGGCCAGTGGGTGGGTGGGCGAATGGATCACTTGAGGACAGTAGGTGGCTGGCTGGACAAGCGGATGGATGGATGTCTGAAACCAAAAGAACAAAGAGGCAAACAACAAGAGGTGAGACCTTTGAGTTCTACTCATGAAAGGGGGCGTGAACTCCAACTGCGTGTAATTCACATCAGGAGAAGTGAGCTGTTATCAGTGGATTTAAGGGCAATAAGAGCTTTAACATATAGTGCGGGGGGCACCAGTGTGGGGGACACCAGTGAGGGAGACACCAGTGAGGGAGCACCAGTGTGAGGGACACCTGTGGGGGGGCACCCGTGTGAGGACACGCCCAAGTGCACGGAGGGTCCACTGGTGTGTGGGGGGTAGCCTCGAGTTATGGAAAGCACCCCAGGCATGTGGAGGGCACCCGTGGGTGCGTTCGGGTGCCCGCCAGCACCTGACGCCCTGGCAAGCCCATGCATCTCCCGAGAGGAAAGGTCGTGCGGCCTGAGGGAGCTTTCCCCATGAGGAGCGTCAGGAGAAGGGTCTTCGCAGAAGGCCCAGGGCGGCAGGGCAGCAGGGGGGCTTCGAGCCTGGGTCTGCGGGCTCCCGTCAGTCACAACAACCGCGCAGGCTGCATCCAGCAACTCCGCTTTAGGATTGGGAGACAGCGCTGGAGAAGCTCGTTCATCGCCCAGGGCCTCACAGTACAGAACCAGGGGCAAAGCCGACTCCGACAGACTCACCGAGGCCCAAGTTGCTCCCTCTTCGTTCAGCAGCAACTATCTCAGACCTTGGAGTCCTCCTCCAACCACTGTTCCAGGTGACACCACAAGGCGACCTTCCTCCAGAAACTAAGACAGGGAACACCTGGTGAAGCCCGCACGAGCAAGTCAGTTCCCAACTAGGTGCAATCGGTAAGCGTCAGGACACCGCGAGGGCGTGTGGACTTTCCAGGTAGTCGCAATGACCGAGCCGGACACGGTGGACACACCTGTGGTCACAGCTCGGGGGCAGCAGCAGAGGCTGCAGGAAGGTGGAGGTCAAGGTTAGCTGTCCTCTACTGCATGGCTCTACGCGGTTACACGAGACCCTGTCTCAAAATACTGAGCATGAAACTTGTCGAGGGTTGTGACCCTGGTGCGATCTAATCAGACACAGCAGGATGCTGCAGGCCGTGTGCATTGCTGCTCGCATCTCGTGCATCTCTGGAACACGAGGTCCCTGTTGGCGGTGCCAAGCTCTTTGGAGAAGATTTCCAGCACAAAATGGAGCTTCTAGATTCCAGACTTGGTCAGCTGCACCTCAGACAATGTTAGGAAGTAACTAACTTTGACTGTGCTGTGTGAGTGAGCGTTGAGAGAGAGGGCGGACGAAGAGAAGGCCGAAGCCGTGCCGGTTGAACGGGAAGACAGTGAGAGAGCCAGGGACTCTCATCCTACATCTTCTGCTGGATGAAATGCATAGAGCATTACCAGAGAGCGAACTATTATCTCTAGCAAAGAGCCTCATGGCGGACGCATGCCTTGACATCCTACCTCGTGGGAGCAGGAGGAGGACACGTGTCCAAGGCCGTTCTTGCCTACAGTGGAGCCTGGCGTTGGAGGCCACCCAGTGCTACTTGGCACCCTGTCTCAGAAGGGTGGATATGTGTAAGGAGGGAGTGTACGTAAAACTTATATCTGAAGAATTTTTGAAAGGGTGAAGTCCACCCCATTGCTCTGAATGATAAGAAAATGTGTCTAAATAAAGTCATGATTAGATCTGAAGGGAGGAGAGAAAGAGGAGTCAGAAGAGCGAAGGAAGGAGAGAGTAGGGGAAAGGCCAAGGGAGAAAAGAGGAGGGGAGGGAAGAAGGAAGGGAGTGGGAGAGGGAGAGGGAGAGAGAGAGGGAGAGGGAGAGGGAGAGACTGGTAATTGTGATGTGAGGTTATGCCCTCCTGGGAGTATTTAGAATTCATTATCCTCTGGACCTGTGGAAAGTGAAATCCTAAGGCATCTGCTTTTCTGTTCCAATATCATTAAAGTCAGTGGTCTGGGAGCAGCTATGTTCCCGCCCCCCTTGGAGCCCCCCCCCCCGGGCGCTCACTCCTTTGCAGAGGGCAGGGCTTGTATTTGGTGCTCTGTCCTTCAGCAGCACACTACAGGACCAGAAGGACCCAGCTCCGTGCCCTCCATGCACCTCGGGCAGAGCTGAGAGTGGCGTTCCAAGGGCAGAGCCTGCCCTTGCTAGAGATGCCAGGCAAAGAAAGGTTCCCAGTCCTCTTACAAAACACCCTGAAGGCAGGCGCAGGGCCTGGCAGGCGCGCTTCTCAAGGGAGCCCTGGGAACTGCCTGGACCTCCCCCCACACTTGTCTTTCAGCCTTTTTTCCAGTGTAACCAGACTATTATTATTACTATTTTGACCCTCCGGCTCCGTGTTTAAGCTCCAAGGATGAGGTACCGGCTGGATGAAATTACACAGAAAACAAGACCTCTCGCCCTGCACAGTGGAGGGAAATGCACACCAGAAAAAGTCCAAAGGCTCACAGCCTGTTCCGTGGCTCCGGGATGGGTGGGGCTCCACAGGTGCTTCATGGGGGTACGGATCAGGCGTGTGAGGACTTGGCAAGGTTTTTCGTTCCTTACACTCACCGCAGGAGAAACCGACTGTTACAGCTCAACCAAGAAACACAAAGGTTCCTGAGATGTGATTTTTGCACTGCAGAGGTGGCTCCGACCTTCGCAGAACAGACCCAAGTGTGCGACAGGATCCAGGCGGCCCTCCGGGTGTCTGGATAACTGTGCCCACCCACGTCTCCAGAGAACGAAGGGCTCCTTTAGACCCCTTCCATCTCAGAGCCGATGTGAATTACCAGGCAAAGCATCCAGACACGGAACCAGAGAATAAAGCCGGTGCACGCTGCCCAGCACGGCGCTCTCCACCGCGCTGGTCACAGAGTCGGGTGACCTTGGACACGCCACATACCAAGTCTTAGTGTTTCTCGCCCCGCCTTGCCTCTGAAGTCCAGAAAGCGTTCCTGCTTCTGCCAAGTTCAGCAAGGAGAAGGTTAGGGGAACATGCTGCCTGCCACGGGCCAGGATCTGGCTGTGGGGGCATCATAACCGACCACAACCCACGCCTGGCAAAGCTTTCTCACCGGGGTTCTCCCTGCCTTGGTGAGAGGCAGGCATGCCCTTGCATCGAAAGGTGGCATCTGCCAGAGATCAGGGCCGGCCATGCGCCTTTCCCGAGGCGTGCGCACCAGCTCCCACGATGTGGGTTAAACTCCACTTCACAACCCCCATTGATGCGGGTTTGACATCTGTTTGCAGAGTGTTTTGCACTTAGGCTAACACCCACTATTAAGTGACAGAGCCGTGGCAGCTTGTCAAAGCCGGCTGACTGGCAGCTGCTCAGCTCACAGCACCCATCAAATACGAAGGTTCTGAAGCCTTGTGCGCCGTTGTACCCGAACGTTCTGTGACTTAACATGTAAAATATAAATCAAAGTTGTGAATCTGGATTCCAAAATGTTTCCCTTTTCCGTACAAAAGGAAGGAGCTTTCCGGGAGCCTGCTGGAACCGGTCCAACTACAACTCGTGGCTCATTTCCTGCCACCAGATTTCCACACAAACCTGGGTTTAAAAAAAAAAATGTCAGAGGCTGCAATTCCTCTTCCCATGACCGCAGACATTTCCAGAGACTGGGCCGAATTGCCCCAAACTCCAGGGAATGCAGTTTTAGAGAGGAAAGACTTGAGGGGTCTTTCCTTCCTGGGACAGACCCTGTGAGTTTCTGGATGCCCAGCCAGGTGGTCTCTGCAGCGGGTCAGGCTCTGGCCTCCCCCACACACACACCTATAGTACTTCTGAATAGCTCAGCAGATTGAGAGAGAATTTTGCAAGTGACAAAGCGCTTCCCTAGATTCAAGTCCCTGGAGCGAAAATCATATAGGGGTTTTGTCTCCATAGAACACGGTCTGCTGAAGACCACAGCCAGGAGCCATAGGGGAAAAAAATCATACGTTTATCCAGGAGAGATCTGTTGATCAGTACCGCAGCGGCACCGGACCTGGGGGTGGGCAAGCGTTGGCGTCGTCACGTGTACTGTGTGTGCACCTTTTTATTTATTTATTATTTTGTTAGTGAATGGCTTGTGTTAGGGTGTGAGGGTCATAGCTTTCAAAGAAAAAAAAAAAACAGCTTTGAAATATCTCCAAGGCATCTCAGAGGGTGGTGGTCCAAAGTCCGACGCCTGACTCCTTCACATAGATGAGGACGCAGGGGCTCGAGGGAGGGAGGGAAGACAGACCCGCAGCGCCGAGCTGCTGCGGGGTGCGGTGGAAGAAGCGATCCCCGCCTCCGCCCGCGGCCGGTTCACGGAGCCTGGGGAGAGCCAGCTGGCCGCTGGGGTAGCTGGGGAGCGGAGGGGACTGCTGAGGCCCACCTAGGGACCGCGTGCCCCCAAAGGTGCAGCCGGGTTCCCGCCTGGCTCCCCCCCTCCCGCCGAGAGCGCCCGCACGCGGGGAGCCGCGTGGTCCCCGAGACTTCTTTACCTGGAGAGCTTTGTGTCCACGCACTAATCCGCAGACACTGCCTTTCCTTCCGTGGCCGCACACGTGAGGGTACACGGGGTAGGGGGTCGCTGCCTGATCTGCTCCCTGGGGAGGCCGGGCCCCGCGCCCACGGCCCGTGCGCCCCCGAGGCGACTCCACAAAGCTGCGGGAGCGCCCGGCGAGGACGCGGCGGGGGCGGCGGGGGGCGAGCCCGGAGCTGACTCCAGAGTATGCGCGGGGGGCGTCCTCCCGCCGAGAGGTAGGGGAGGCCGGCCGCCCGCGGGGTGACGAGCGTGACCAGGGTCGCGGCGCGCGGGGGACGCTGGGGGTGTCGGGGACCCCCCAGCCCGGCGGCCTGGCCGGAGCGGGGCGGCGGCGGCGGGCGGGGCGGCGGCGGGCGCGAGCGAATGGGGAGCGGCGGGGCCGGGGCTGGGAGCGGCGAGCGGCGGCTCCACCTCCCCGCTCCGCTCGGCGCCCCAGCTGCTCGCGAACCAACGGCCCCTTCCATTCACTGTCGAGGACGAACAAAAACGCGGCTATTTATTAGAATACTTGTTTGGTATTGTTCGGCGCCACACAAAGGCGCTTCATTATGTGGCGGGATCCCCTTTTCCAGAGAGAAACAATAACTTGAAATTGTCTTGCGAGTCTTTTCTATCAATAATAAATTTCATTTTCTTGTCTCTCTCGCCTGCAGCGTGTGTGTCTGGAGCGCGTGGAGCGGGGGTGCGCGTGAGTGTGCGTGCGCGGGGCGGGCGCCGCCGGGAGCCGGGCCGGGGTCGGTGGGCTGCGGCGCGCTCGGCCGGCGGAGCGGCCGGAGCTAGTCGGGGCTCCGGAGGTGTCGGCGGGCGGAGCGCTGGGGGCGCCGGACCCGCGCCGGGGACGCGCCGATCCCGAGGACGAACTAACTGTAAGTGAGTTTCAACTCGCGAGGGGGCTTCGCCCGCCGGGCCACGCGAACGACGTGGGGAAGCGACGTGGGGGACCGCGGACCCTCCGCCGGGGCGCGGGGAGGGTCCGCAGCCCTTTGCCCCCGGTGGAGAGCAGGCGGGGACAGTGATGGCGAGCCGGCTGCGGGTCCCCATGTCATTTTCTTATCAGTGTGTCCATCGCCCCCCTCCATCCTCGGCTTTTTAGATTGGCCGCCGCCGGGTGGGCGAGATCGGTCCTCCCCGGCTCTCTTTTTGGAGACGTGGAGGAAGATCGAGCGAACCGATGGCCGCGGGGGCTAGTTCAGTGGGTGGTGGCTGCGTCTCCACTCGCCCCCCCAGACACCCTGCCCCGGTCCGTGCCCTGTGGCCCGGGCACCACCGCAGACGACACCACGAATCAAACTCTCGGGTTGAAATCATATTCTAAAAATTAACATGTTGAGGCGTGTGCCACTCGGTGAGCACAGTGTTTTGGGCAAAGAATCAATTTAACTTTGACTGACCGACAGACTTGACTGTATTAATTCTGCTACCAGAAAATAAGTCATTAAGGCGCCAGCCCGTGACACGCAGGGACGCCTTCGGACCCGCGCGGCCCAAGTGGACGTCCTTGGAGCGAAGGCGGCCTCCCAAAGTCCGCTCCCGTGTTCTGCAAAGCAGAGCGGGCTGCCCCGGGTGGGGTGACCCAGAGGCAGGCGCCTGTCCAGCCCTCCTGGGGCGCCTCCCTCCTTCAGCGAATTCGGCCTGGGGTTGCCCGCTGAGAGATCGCTCCTCGGGCCGAACTGGCCGTCACCCTTCTCTCCACCCCCACCCCCTCCCCCATTGAATGGGGTTCCAAAAGCCGGTGGAGAGGACTGGCCAGGGAGTGTCGGAGGTGAAAGGCACTTGGGCTTGGCCAGGAGTGCACCGGCAAGGCGAGGCAGGCCCGGCCGCATCGACCTGGGCTGAGGCGACCAGCCGCCTCCGCTGGCTGGAAACAGGTGTTTGAACGCGATAGCAGCCGCTAGTCAATTAACCCATTAAAAGCCCGCTTTGTGCCATTGATTTCCTGCAGTGAGAAGGGGGCAGGCGTTTTGGAGGGGCCTTTGTGAAAGGCTGGAGTTGGAGGGGAGTTGTTCTTCTGGCGCCCCAGTGGATTCCAAAGACCCCTGGACACCCCCACACACAGCCCACTCCTGCCTCTGTTGTGACCGTTGCCGAGGCTTTGGAGCTGGAGAAAGTCCCGCTCTATGGGCTCCCGGCTTCTGGAGTCTGGGCTGTAGATGATGCTGGGGGTGGGGGTACACCCCACCGGGACCAAAGACCCCAGGCAACCAGGCTGTGGGGCTAGGTGTGTGGGGGTGCTGGGTGTGTGGGGGTGCTGGGTGTGTGGGGGTGCTGGGTGTGTGGGGGTGCTGGGTGTGTGGGTGCTGCGGGTGGCCAGGTTCAGGACCCTTCAGAAACAGAATTGACAGCCAGTGACCTCCCTCTCGCCCGTGCCCACGGGTTTCCTTCCTTCCTGGGTGGGGCAAGGCAGGCTGGATGGCTCTGCTGAGCAAGGACCCGGGGGCGGGGGTGGTACTTAACTGCCCCAGAGACACCCTCCTGTGGTCACAGCAAAGAGGTGTCACCAAGTGGGGGGTGAAAAGGCCCAAACCTGACAATGTGTCCCCCTTGGTCCCTGAGTGGACACTTCCAGTGACAGACCTACTTGGGGGGCAGAGGAACTGGACGCCCAGTGGCAAGCTGTACCCAGGCTGCCCTCCAAGAGCAAATGCGCCTCTATATCCTGAGTACAGTTCTAGAAACAACAAGAGCAGCTGGACGACCTGCTCGAAAACTCCAACGCCCCTCCCCGGCTGTTGCTGGGGCCCTTTGTCCATTACTGTCCCTGTCACTCTGAGCCAGTCCAGTGCAAGAGAAGTCAAGGGAGAGATGGGGTGTCCCAGGAGACAGAAGAGGGCAGATCGCTCCCTCGGCCCATGTTTCCTTACCACCCCTTAAGATTCAAAAGCACCCACAACCACGTTTCCCTCAGATATGCTGAGTCCTCCTTTCCCCAGAAGGTCCTCAGAGAACCTAGGCCCTGTGGCTGGGGGTGTGGGGGACTCCTGGCCTCTGTTCCCACAGGCTCCCGAGTCCAAGAGGAGCAGGCCAGCATCCAAGCAGAGAAACCTGATTTCAGAGAGGGGCCCAGCTGGTTTCTGTGTCTGTAAGGGAAGACAGGGTGTTCAGATGGGGCGCGGGGGCTCCTTGTAGCTCCTAGCAGGACAGTAAAGCCCTTTCCCAGAGCCCCAGATCTCAAAGGACCCACTTTCCCAGTTTGCTGTTTTCTGAAGTAAGCAACCCACACGACTGAGGGGACTTGAAATTGTGTCAGAGTGATGTTTTAATCTCCTTGAAAAGTGTATTAAAGGACAAGATGTGGTTTCTGTGCGATGCTTCGATGAAAGGCGAGATTGGAGTGGATGGGCTTTCGCTCGGTGAACCGCGTGTCATGTTTATATTGAAGCCCGTGTAGCTAATCTAATTTGCAATAGCAGGGGTGGCCTGTAAGAAAAAGCATCTCTGATTTCACTTTCTCCCTTTTCATATAGAAATCCTTCTGACTTGTCTCCTCTCGTGAGTGGTCCCTTTTCTATTGGGGGCTAATGAGACAGAAGGTGGGAATGCACGTCGTGTGCTGGGGAGGGCTGTTCTGTCTTGCACACAGCCCTGCTGGGGCTTGGGTTTGGTGGGTCTCTGCATAGGCCTAAAGCACCCGTTCAGGTCTCTCCGGAAGGGAGGCTACCATTCCCACCCCTAGACCCTCAAATCTCACCTTGCCAGGAAGCCGTGTCTGGAGGCTTGTTTGTGGCTGTCGGAATTTTGGTTTTAAAGATTTGCTTTGGGAGAGTAGCGTAGTCAGATGTTCTCTATTATCTCATGTTTACATTCTGCAAATTTTAATTTGAGCAGAGGGAAGCGCCTCTATTGAGAAAAGTGTGATCTTGGGCACATTCTTGCAACAATCTCCAGCAAGCGCCGCACCCTCCGCTGGAGGCGAGCTTTGGATTCTGAGATCACATTTAACGCCAGCATTCAGTATCAGGGAGAAACAACATGCATTGGAAAATTACAACTTTTGCACAATGTAAAAAAAAAAGGTGTATTCAAACGGTTAATTACGGGGGTTTGAGTAAATGAAACTTTAGCAGTGACCCATTTAATTCCGCAGTAATTGCTGACAGAATAAGACAAGGATGAATCACAATACAGTATATTTATCTTGAAGGCGAATATTGTGCTGATGTACTTAAGCCGAAGAGTAAGAGAAAATTTTAAGAAACAGTAGCAGAAAAATCTCAAGTACATAAAAATCCACCCTGAAAACTCGAGAGTTCTGGCGGTGGAAGGCGTAGCTCCCTCGGCTTTTCTAAGGAACGCGGCCGGCTGTGGAGGCGTCTGAGCCTCCCCTCAAATTCCAAGGTTCGCAGCCAGAGCTCTCCTCGGGCAGGGTCCCAGCACAACTTTTGCGGGTCTTGAAATCTGGAGGCAAAGAGGGCCGAGGCCGGTCCGCCTGAGCCGGCCCCAAGGCACTCCGCCCGCAGGGGGAAGTCGGCGCGGTGAAGTCTGACCCCGAAGCCGCCGCGTGCCCACGTCCGCTGGGCAGGGAGAAAAAAAGAGAGGAGGGGTCGCCCCGGCCTCGTGGCGCACGTCGCTTCCCAGGGCAAGTCTCAACGAATTGGTGCTTTCCGGTTTCTTTTGCAGGAAGGAGAAGCGGGCCCAGGTGGTCAAGCTTTGTGGCAGCCCAGGGCCGGGCAGCGGGCTCAGCGGAGGGCAAGTGGCTCAGGCCGTTGGGCACCAGAGCGGCCCCGTTCGGGGCGCCCTTTGTGGATGGGCGTGGACACCAGGGAGCAGATCGGCCTCGGGCACCTGGCACGTTCACCGTGCCCGCCGCGAGCGGGACAGATCAGGGCTGCTCTCGGCCGGGGGCGCTGTGGATACCGAGCCTGGCGCGGGAGCCGGGGCAGCGCGCCTCTCCCCGCGACCACCGGCTGGAACCGCTCGCCGCAGTGCGCGGGGTTTGGACGGATTGGGCTGAGTGGGTACTCGGGACAGTCTCCAGCGTGCCAGGCAGAGACTCTAGTCCGATAGTCTTCCTCCGCCGAGAAGGCGGCGCTCGGCTAGAGACCGGCGCAGCCTGGTGCCCCGCGGCGGCCCAGCCAGGCTGGCGTCTGGTTCACCTCCTGCCGAGCGCCCACAGCTCGGGGAGAGGGGCGAGATGCCCCCTCGGGTTCCAGCCTTTCCTCCTCTCTCTACTCTTTCATTCATAAACCTGGTGGCTACAGACGCAGCTTGAATATTGACGTCTCTCCCCCGACTGCTCCGCCGTTAACCCAATTACAGAATTCATCAAGAACTGCGTTGAATTATCTCTTTCCATACAGTATCAGCATTAGCCTAATTAAAAGCTATAATGTCTGATATAATGATTAAATCGTTAGCTCTGCTGTAGGGAAGCAATATTTTGTTTTCCCTTCAATTAGAAGCTGATTGAGGTTTTCAGAGCAGGTCAGCTGTGAAATTTGAATTATATGTGTGAGCACTGCTCACAGGGTGAGCCCCTACTCGAAGCGCCGAGAGATTCTCCGAATGCTTCCACACAGAGCCAGGAGGCACGCGTGCACGCAGCCCATGCCCCGACGTGTGCCACCGCCAAGCGCATCTCAGAAAGGGCGCCGGCTGCCCAGACTTGCGGATTTTGTTGTCCCCATCCCACCCCCACCCGCGCGGGCGCTGCTGCCGGGCCAAACCCAGGCGCGATTTTGGTCGAGGAGAGGACGCTGAGAGCGGCTGGAGAGGTGGGCGCTGTGGCTGCTCCTAAAAGCACGGGAACCACCAAAATTCCTCATTTCCAAGTGTCCCCCTTCCATTGCCCCCCACTACTGGCTACCCCCACTTCATCTCTGAGTTTCCTCCTATTTAAAAAAAAAAAATGTCATTTGGCTACCGTTGGTTTGTTTGCCAAAAGCAGGCCAGCCGAGGTAGCAGGTATTGGGATGCGCCAGATGCCAAGCGCCTGGGAATCCAGGGGAGAAAACTCCCCTTTACAGTCCCCCGTCGGGGTCGTGCGCGCCGGACCGCAAACACCGAACACCCCGCGGCCAGCCCTCGAGCAAAGCAGCTGACTGCGGACGCTAGGCAGGGGCACCAGGCGACAGAGGCGACAGCCTGCCGCGGCTCCGCGAGGGCGGAGAGGGTGGCGGCGGCCAGCAGACGGCGATCGCGGCCCGCAGCGAGGCTGGGTCGGGCACAGACGCGCCGAGGGGCTCGGGGCCGGACGGCGCGGCCTAGAGGGGTCCACCCCACCTCCCGCAGCCCAGCCCAGCTGAAGGAAGTACGGCCTTTGTGCCAGCCCCTCCTGTCGCGTTGTGGTGGCCCCGGAGGTCGTGCCCCTCCCTCTGCGGCCTTTCTCACGCAAGCTCTCCGCCCACCTTCGCCCAGGACCTTCCCCTCCTGTGGACCAAAGGGACCTCAACCGTCTTTCTGACCTAGAGTTTTTCTCCCTTCTCTCCTTGCTTCCTCTTCCTCCTGCTGAGGGCTACCTCTTTCTCTCCCAGCCCTTGGCCCAGGGGCTGGCAGATCTGAGTGTTCTGTCAGGGTGGGGCACCAGGAAGGACAGGCGGGAGCTCCTGGGCCCCGTTCCACGAGGCCTCAGAGTCTAAGGGCTTAGCAGCCGCAGGAGCGGCAGTGCCGGGAGCCCTGAGCTGAGGCAGGAGCTGGCCGCCTGCAGAATGTCACCTATCCAAACCCTGCAAGGAGGAAATTGTTTTTTCACTGTTCTCCAAAACCCGAAGCCCCTTGCGTGAACCTAGAAGCTAACTCCCAGAAGAGAAAACCCATGTCCACATGCCTGAAAGCAAACTTTCAGGAAAAGATTGCCAGAGACAAGGGATTCTGTCTCCAGTCCCCCCCCCCCCAAGCTTCCCAGGTTTCTCATGATCGAAATGGTGAGTGAAGGAGCAAAGATTTAGAGTGCGAATTTGTCTGGATCAGAAACTGGGTTCTTGGTGGACGCTGAGTACAAGACTCAAGGCATGTGAAAGCCATGGCTTTCTGCTGTCACTCGTGATCATCACATACATACCCCTGCAGGGTTGTTGTGCATATTTGCACACATCACACGCATATACACAAGTGCATACTACTACGCATATTTGCATATTTGGACTCATATGGTTGGTCCGACCTGAATCTTCTGACGGTGATGACCACAGGTTGCTTAAAAAAAATTAGTCACATTTTTTCATTAATGCTCTCTTTGGCATTTTAAGTAGAGACAGAGTGAAATTTCCAAATTGCCAAGAGAGCTAATTTGACTAGTCAGAGGAGAAACTAATGCTTCCCCTTGGGTTCTGCACGTCCTCTGGCATGGTTTGGAATGGCAGAGTCTTCGAGTCCTGAAGAAGAGGCTTCAGGACAGCACAGGGCTGGAAGGAGGCCTCGCCAACCTGGCAGGGAATGTGTACGAGGTAGACAGAGGTGCCTATCAAGCTGGTTTTGGGCTGTTTTGGAAGGGAGCACAAGAGGAGCAGGAAACCGCTTTGCAGAAGCCCTCACTGGCAGGAGTTGATATAATGCCCCTCGATGCTCATGCTGAAGGCCCCAGGAGGTCTGGCACATGGTGCCCCACCGCTGTCTAGTTGGCACTGGCTGCTGCTGCCAATCTATCACTTGGCAACACGTTACACCTGCATCTCTGGCTTTCTTTTTGTGCAGGTGAGCGCCCTGTGGGCTAGGGACAGCTTCTCCTCGCAGCACAGGAGCACCCTCAACAGAAGTGTAGCGATTGCACGCTGCCCCAGCTGCTTAGCTCCTTTGAGATGCTCTGCAGAACCAGGGTAACATCCTATTTGGAAACAACGCTTAGGGTTGTGGTGCAAAGAAACAGGACCATTTCTAAGTCAGCTACCCAAGTTCCTCAGAGCACAAAGCATTCCTGCAAAGCATGCCTGAGGGCAGGGTGTTTATGAAATAAATTGCCCCATTGATATGGAAAATAATGTGCCAAGCTTGATTCATACAAAGCTTTTTCAGGGGGTCTTCGGCTATTTAGTTTAAAATCTAAATTGAAAAGCACAGGAAAGAGATCTTTCAATGGCTAAGTGGATAGTATAGTTTATAATTTGTAACCATTTCAGATTTTTTTCAGTCTCGCTGACTCCCCTAACATGCTGGATCTCTCTGCACACCCATCGCCTCTTAAATTATCAAAGGCAAACGGGTCTGTAACATTTTTAAACAATATTCCTCTTAAGTTTTTGTTCACTCACAATGTAACTGATATTTGCAGGTAGGGTACAAAACAAATCTAAAGATTTAACCAACTTGATTGCTGAAATAAGGTCGCTGAAAAGCGAGTTTATAAACTAGATATTTAGCAAAAAAATATGACATGTCTCCTTTGTCATATAATTATATAGTATTTGATGAATTTACTATTAAGTGTTGAATGACCTAAAATGAAAGCGGTTCTCGGTCTGCAGAGATCGATTACCTGCTGGCTGCACTGAGCCTGAAGCAGCCACCATAGAAAATAAATAAAAAAATAAAACGATGGTAATAGTCATAGCAAG
This sequence comes from Typhlomys cinereus, assembly GCA_023101885.1. Classification (NCBI taxonomy): domain Eukaryota; kingdom Metazoa; phylum Chordata; class Mammalia; order Rodentia; family Platacanthomyidae; genus Typhlomys; species Typhlomys cinereus. Next base: position 726,245 of record JALPQD010000651.1, read on the forward strand.
GGCAAAGGAAGAGCGCAACATGGTCAGGAAATTCACATTTTTTTTGTTAAAAGAAAAAAATAAAGAACTGTCACATGTTCACTGTCCGACACACGGGACCGGCCTTGCTCCTGTTACCCGTTATCGGCGTCATCAGAAAAGCCTTTGCATTACAAAAGGGGCAGCCGGCCGAAGTTGGGCTGCGGCTTACTTTACCCTGCCGGTCTCCCTGAGACTCCATCTCAGGCTGCTGCGGAAATGCTCCCGCAATTCCCAGGATTCGGGAGGACGCCTAGGGGTTTTTGGAAGAAGTCTTGAGGCCTCTTTCCCGTGGAAACGGCGATCTGAGCCCAGGTACTCTGAGGTCGGGTTTGGAAACCTCTCATCTAGCCCCGAATGTCGGGAACACTGAAGCGGAAGAATGTACTGCAGCCGGCAGATGCCTTCATCGGCCCGCACGGGTTGTTCTCGGTACAGATAGGAAAGCGGTGCGGTGGTCCGGGCGCACCGTCTAACCCGCCTTCACACCCCCATCCCTGCCCGCCCACCCCGCCGCGCCCCGCGCGATACACGCAGCTTCTGCAGTTCTTTGGAAAACAGCTTTGGGAGATTTGCTCCAGACAAGTGTGAGCTAAGTAGCCTTTTGCTATCTCAACAAACTTTTCAACTGTTGAAGTAACTGTATTTCGGATACATCTTGTTCTTGACCTTCCCAGAAATTCGAAAGAGAGAAACTAAACGGGGGGCGGGGTGGGTGTAGTTGCCTTTAAAATCCAGGCACATCCCCCCCCCACACACACACACAAGTTGGGGACGGACACTGCAGGAAGCTGCAAGTCGCCCGGAAACAAAGCGCTGCCGGGGTTGAGAGCCTGGCCTGAGACAGCCTTGCCCTGGGAGCGGCCCCTGGACAGCTCCAACCCCGCGGCGGGAAGAGGGGCGCTGAGCGCTGCGGGTAGGAGGACTAAGCCGCCGGATCGCGGCTGGACGACCCGCGGAGGCCTCCTCTGGCTCCGCGCTCCCCTAAACTGAGCGCGGAGTGCGGCCTGTCTCTAACTTTGCCCTTCTCTGCAGGCGCGGAGTTGGCTGGCGAGGCCGGGGGAGGAGCTGGCTTTCCCAGGAGCGCGTTTAAACGGGGCCGGGCTGGATCCCCGCCCCCTCCTCGCAGCGAGTCTTTCTTCCTCTCGGTTTAAACCCACTCGTTAATCACTCGCAACGCGCGGGCGGAGAGCGGCAAAGGGGGCGAGCTCGGGGTTCGCCGCCGCGGCGCGCGCGCGCGCGCTCAGGAAGCTGTATGGCGGTGACACCCCCCATCCCGGCCTCCTTCTCCCCTCCTTCCTGCCCTTGCCCTCCCCCCTCCTTCCTCTCCTCCTCCTCCTCGCTCTGCCGCCCGCTCCCGGTGCATCTACTCCCTCCCCACGTCACTCGCCAGCGCGCCATGCAAATCACCGCCGCCGCCGGCTCCCATTGGCCACGGCGCGCTCATTTAATGGCAGCCCGGGCCCGGCGTATGGCTGCTGGGCCCCGCGCGCCGCCGGCCCCGCGTGCGCCTTCACTCCGAGCACACGGCCCCGGGCGGGCAGCGGACAGCCCATCCTGGACACCTCGGCCGGGCTCTCGGGCTCTGCACGCACTTGCACTCTCAGTCGCCCCTGACCCCCTCCTGGCTGCACCGTGATCGCCCCCTCCGATCCCCCCCTCGACTCCCCCTCGATGCCTGGCTCCCCCCGGGCACCTGGGACCAGCACATGCCCAGCGCACGCGGCGCGCCGCCCTGCTAGAAGTTGCGGGCCCCGAGTTGGAGGCCGCTGGCGAACCAGCCCCGGCAAGAAGAAGGAAGCGCCAGGCGGCAGGTGGTGAAGAAGAGCCGGCGAACTGCGATCGAGTGGCACCGCTCGGCCGGAAAGTGGAGCCGCAACTTGGCCACGACTGCACCTGTTTGCACACTCAGCCCAAGCGACCGGGCGGCGACAGCGGCGGCGGCGGCGGCGGCGGCGACCACCCCAGCTGTCGGCCTACTTGGCGCCTGGTTTGTGCGAGAAACTTTCCTCCCGCGGGACGCTTGGACCGTCGTTAAGTGCGTGTGTTTTTGCCTCTTTTTGTCGTTGCCGTCGCCAGGCCCCTTTTCTCGGCCAGGCCCCTAGTCGGGTCTCCCGGGGCTGATCCCCGTCGCACCCCACCCCGCCCGGCCGTCTATGCTCTGGGCCCCCTCTTCGCGGTGCCGGTGAACCCGCGAGCCGCCCCGATGTACAGCATGATGATGGAGACCGACCTGCACTCGCCCGGCGCCGCCCAGGCGCCCACGAACCTCTCGGGCCCTGCCGGGGCGGGCGGGGGCGGCGGCGGGGGCGGCGGCGGCGGCGGCGGGGGCACCAAGGCCAACCAGGACCGGGTCAAGCGGCCCATGAACGCCTTCATGGTGTGGTCCCGCGGGCAGCGGCGCAAGATGGCCCAGGAGAACCCCAAGATGCACAACTCGGAGATCAGCAAGCGCCTGGGCGCCGAGTGGAAGTCATGTCCGAGGCCGAGAAGCGGCCGTTCATCGACGAGGCCAAGCGGCTGCGGGCGCTGCACATGAAGGAGCACCCGGATTACAAGTACCGGCCGCGCCGCAAGACCAAGACGCTGCTCAAGAAGGACAAGTACTCGCTGGCCGGCGGGCTGCTGGCGGCCGGGGCGGGCGGCGGCGGCGCGGCCGTGGCCATGGGCGTGGGCGTGGGCGTCGGGGCGGCCGCGGTGGGCCAGCGCCTGGAGAGCCCGGGCGGCGCGGCGGGAGGCGGCTATGCGCACGTCAACGGCTGGGCCAACGGCGCCTACCCCGGCTCGGTGGCGGCGGCGGCGGCCGCCGCGGCCATGATGCAGGAGGCCCAGCTGGCCTACGGGCAGCACCCGGGCGCGGGCGGCGCGCACCCGCACGCGCACCCCGCGCACCCGCACCCGCACCACCCGCACGCGCATCCGCACAACCCGCAGCCCATGCACCGCTACGACATGGGCGCGCTGCAGTACAGCCCCATCTCCAACTCGCAGGGCTACATGAGCGCGTCGCCCTCGGGCTACGGTGGCCTCCCGTACGGCGCCGCGGCCGCCGCCGCCGCCGCCGCGGGCGGCGCGCACCAGAACTCGGCCGTGGCGGCCGCCGCCGCCGCCGCCGCCGCGTCGTCCGGCGCCCTGGGCGCGCTCGGCTCGCTGGTCAAGTCGGAGCCGAGCGGCAGCCCGCCGGCCCCCGCGCACTCGCGGGCGCCCTGCCCCGGGGACCTGCGCGAGATGATCAGCATGTACTTGCCGGCCGGCGAGGGTGGCGACCCGGCGGCCGCCGCCGCAGCCGCGGCGCAGAGCCGGCTGCACTCGCTGCCGCAGCACTACCAGGGCGCGGGCGCGGGCGTCAACGGCACGGTGCCCCTGACGCACATCTAGCGCCGCGGGGACGCCGGGACACTGCGGCTCGGGGCCCGCGACCCGGCGACGGAGGGCCCGCGGCCTTGGTTTTGTACAGACATTTCCACATTCTTGTAAAAACAAAAACAAAAAGCAAACGACCAAGCAGGCCGGAGACCGGACACCTGGCGACACCTGCCCTCATCCTTCGGGGACTCCGGGTGCAGACCCGACTCTAGCATCTTAGACTGAGCGTCGGTGTTTTCCTGAGACCTTTTGTACAGTATTTATCGTCCGTGGAGAAGGCAGAAAGCGTCTTTCTCTGCGAGAGGACAAAAGACAAAACCCAGCGAGGCGATGCCAACTTTTGTATCCGGGCCGGCGCTGGAACGCTCCTCTGCCGCTGCTTCTCGGCGGCTGATCGGTCTGAGGCCAAGTACCCCAGCCGCTCTTCCCTTGTTTAAATGTAGTAAGGCAGATCCAAACATTTCCTTTTTTTTTTTTTTTTTTTTTTGTAGTTGTTACCGCTCTTTTGGGTTGCTTTGTTAATTTATACAGAAATCCCCTTTCAGACGGTGGAATTACACCCTGGGTTTTGTAAGACTTGCTGTATCTGAGCATATCCAGCTTTTGGTTTTGTATTATTTCTTGTAAATGCATTGTGACATTTTTATTTTAGGCGTTGTGGTGCGGGGAGGAAGAGTCAGAAGATGTAAATAGTTTCCTACAAGCCTTTCATCTTAAAAAAATGAAAACAAGATTCCCCCTAAAACGCATTGAGTTTTGAATCAATACATTTAAGAGAGAAAGCTCATTTTTTTCTGATCAAATTGGAAGTGCTGATTTTATATGCATGTTTTATGAGTTCAAAATGCAATTAGTCATTTGTTGGAGGAGCAATTATCAGCAGGTCATGAGAGAGCATGAGAGCCACAGGGAGGTGAGGGGAGGATTTTCAGTTTTATTCGATGGGAGGGAAAAAAGTTGAAATCCAGATTGCTTTGTAGAAGGAGTCGAGTACACAAGAAATTACAGAAACGCCTTCCTACGGTTTAGCTTGGTTAGCAGCAGCCGGTACTGGCCTTTTGTGCGTTGCTTTCCACCTGCCGGAGCATTGGTCCCGGTAGAAAGGAGGAGAAGGAGCCGGAAGGTGGAGAGATAGGCGGAGGACTGGGACAAAGACAGCTAGGTCAGGCCATTGAGGTCCCCGAAATTGGGGTCACGAATGAGATTTTGTAAAGTGTGTTGAAGGAAGCAGGACTGAGCTACAGTGCACCTCCACTGGGTGCCTCCCCACCGGGAGCCTGCCGCTCTTCCACCCTGGGAAAGCGCAAATTAATTTTGCTGATTTTCACATACATATCCCACTGCCTCCCCTGCGTGAGCTGGGTTTCAAATGACTAGCCAAAATGCAGAATGCTGTGTTTATTATTCCCAACAAGATCTTGATTGAGGATGATCGATGCTTTACATTTTTAAGTATTTTTTTCTAGGTGTTTATTAGTACATTGCAGGCTTTTTTTTTTTTCCTGGAATTTAAAGTTTTCTGTAAAAGTTTGTCTTCAAGTAATCTGGCAGCATTAAACATTGCATTTAAAAGTTATACTGTAGCAAATACGTTTTGAAATTAATCATGACATTCTGATGATTTTTTTGAGGAAAAACATCTCTGAATCCAGATAGAAATAATGCTAATTTCAGCAGCCTCTCCTTCTCCCTTCATTTCTCAATAACTCTTCTTGTCTCAGAGGAGTATAGACTAGCCATTCAAAAATGAGCCTACCCTATCAATTTAGAAAGACCAGAATTCGGCTTTCTTTGGAGAATTGCTCTAAGTATAATGTTAGTCTGACAATGACGAGTGTGATTTTTTGATTCATTTTTATTTTACTTAAACCCTCTTAAATTGATTGAAAAAGCCAAGAACAATACTACTTTCCAATGAGATAATAAAGCCCTCCCCCTTTTCTTTCGCTGTTTTTCTCAGGGTTTTGATCTTTTTTCTATTCCTTCTGGAAGAGTTTGCTTGCCAGGGGACCAGCAGGTTGGGACACCCAGGAGAGAAACTCCTGGCCATGCCCAACAGGAGGCCCTGTGGGAAATTCTAGGGCTTTCTCTGGCCCTGCAGCCTGAGATTTCAGGCCCCGCTCTGTTTCCCCAGCACACTGGCACCTATGTCTTGATCTCATGAATGTTAGGCGGGCAACCCACGTTCAATGCGGCCGGTTACAGTTAGTGGCTGGCGCAGAGGGCTAAGTTTGTCTTTCTTGCTACTTGAGGTCTGGAATACAGCGCCAGGTCTTCAAACCACCTGCTTCTTTCCTTTCTGCTGATGTAACCGAGCAGAAAGACAAATAGGAATTCTTTAAAATGACTTAATCTGAAAACAACGGGGACGCGCAGAAACTCGTCTCCAGATCGCAGCCTGTCGCCCATGGAAATCAGGAGGCGATATTCCCCGAGGCTGCAGCCCATAGGGCCAGTCCAATCCCCACCAAGCATGTTCACGGGACGCTATATGATCCTTCTGTAGTGATACTTTGCTTCCAAAGCACAGGAATTTAGGGCAATTTTGTTTTAAATCTGTGTGGCCAGCAAGACACTCTTTCTGAAGCCCAAACAAAGTTTTTATAACTTCCTAGGGGCGCCCGAAGGCTCCAAAGACTTTTTCCTAAACCTCTGCTTTGCAGGGCCTGCTCAGAGCTGGAATGAATCCGTCGTCTGTCTGTCTCTCTCTCTCTCTCTCTCTCTCTCTCTCTCTCTCTTTCCGTTCTTTTCCTCCCCCTCTCTTTTCTCTTCCCCGCTGTCCTTTCTGGATTTCTTGTTTTTTAGTTCTCTGGTCCTTTTGTTTTTTGTGGCCTCTGAGACTTTTGATGCCCTCCCTCAAACCCACCAGTAGGCAGATGAAACGAATTGATTTTTTTAGAGGAGCCGCGGCGCTGCGCTGATGTGCGGATGTGCCGGGAGTGTGACTGACGGGCCTATTAAAATCATGCGTGTGGGAGACTGGGAAACGAATACTCAAATTCACGCATTTCATTTGCCCGACAAAGACTGGGCACCGCCGGGCTGGCTCCGGAAAATTCCAGTTTGTTCGAAACTCCCGCCCCAGGCCTCGTGTCCCCGGGCCCCGAGGTGCCTGGGCCCGACACGGATGCAGCGCCCTAGTCCCTCGGCCCCCCAGTCCCGCTTCACCCCCAGCCCCGCGGCGGGCCTGAGGCTCCGGACGGGCGGCGGCGTCTCAGCACCAGCTGCAGGCCTGGAAACAGGTGACCAGCACACTTGGCCTCGTCTCAGAGGCCCGCGCAGAGGCGAGGAGGAACGGGGTGAGGGTCCTGGGGACCAGCGCGCCCCATCCCGCCGAGCGGGGTGGAGGTAGAGCCCCGCGGGAGCCGCGCCCTCGCCCTGCCCTGGGCTGGGGGGGGCGCCCCGCGGGGGCAGCAGCTCGCTCCCCTCCCCCTCGCCTGCCCCTGCCCGCCTCGCCCGCCCTCCCTCCTCCCCCTCCCCCTTCCCCGCCCATCTCTCCAGCTGCGCCCCGCGGGACCTCGCTGCGCGCGCCCGGGAACCAGAGCTGGTCCACAGTCCCGGACTCCCCGAGACGTGGGCCGGCCTGGGGGGAAGGGGGGAATCGGGCCAAGTTTTCCTTGTCTAGGGCCGGGTCCGCCGAACTCCCGCGCTCCTCGCCGCCCCGCCCCCGCCGCCCCTCCACCTTTTCCTGGACCCAGACCCGGCGACTGGACTCGGCTTTTCCCGCGTGCAACGCCGCGGTCTTTGTCTGCGCCCGAGCCCGGTTCTCTGCCGCAAGTCCGCAGGCGCAGGGCTGCGCCCCACGTCCCGAGCCTTGTTCCCGCGGGGAGGCCGGTGCGGTGGAGGCGCCCCCCCCCCCCGACTGGGCCATTGGGCCGGGGAGCTGGTGGGCGAGGCGAGCCTACTGCGGAGAAAGTCCTGGCCCAGCGGCAGCCGCAGCTTTTCACAGCCGGCGGAACAAGCCGTCCCCGCAGCCCCGCAACAAGTGGGCGCAGGGAGGAGGAGGGGAGGCAGGGTCTCCAGGAGGGTCTGCAGACCGGGAGGGGGCGGAGCGCCCCGCCGCAACCCGCAGTAACCGGCCCAGGGCAGCTGGGCACGCTTTGGCTTGTGCCTGGGCACAGATCAGATCCTCGGGAAATGGCTACGCAGACCAAGTCTGGGGTGGTCTTCGTGGGGCCCCTGGGTGCAAATCTAGAGAAACTGCTGCGTGGGCCTCTGCTCCAAAGGCCTGGTTTTCTACACACCATTCACGTTGGTTAGGCGGAAAGTAAGTCAGAGAGCAAGCCCCGTGGCTGGGCGCTGCGGCCCTGGGCCAGGCCCTCCACTCAGCCCCTCCATCTGCTTTGGCGTGAGCGCCATGCCAAGATCCCGACCTCCCCCACCTTGCTCTCCACCAACGTGAGCGGATTGCCCGGCCACCTGTAAGATCCCGCGGTCTTCAGAGCTGGGGACCTGGAGAGAAGGTGGAGAAGGAAGAGGGGTGAACCCGGACAAGGAGAGGTAGTAGAGAGATTCGTCGTTCTTCCTCTCCTGGGAATTTGTGCTGAGACACCACTGAGATGTTGACTGATGTGGAACCCAACAGTATGATCCATCCCAAGACAGGCAGAGAGCGGCTCCCAAGGCAGGCAGAGAGCGGCTCCCAAGACAGGCAGAGAGCGGCTCCCAAGACAGACAGACAGCGGCACCCAAGACAGAGAGCGGCTCCCAAGGCAGAGAGCGGCTCCCAAAACAGAGAGCAACTTTTCTGAGAGTGAAAATAAGAAGTGCATTGGTGGCGCCAGAATCCTGCAACCACAGGAAAAAGACAGAGCAAGAATTTCATGTGTTTTTTTTTTTCCAGCTCCCACTGACTCACTGACGCAGCCACGCACACCTCTCGGTGAGTGGCCTTTGGGGCTGGAGTGTTAGAAAGTAAGTTCCGAGTTCTGGACCCAGAGCAGAATGCTGAGGGGTCAGCGGCCAAGTGACCTAAGGGAGCGCGGGAGGCAGACCCCTGGGCCCATGAGTCCTTCCCAGGGTCCCTGGGCAGTGGCGAGGATTTAATTGCCCTCAGCCACTTCAGAGCAGCCATGTGGGCACATTAAAGATGCCGTTTGTGAAGAACAGCAGGTCATCACATGCAAAGCCTCGAAATAGTCAGCCAGTCAAATCAGTGGGAAAATCAGCTTTTGTTAGATTCTGCAGTTTCGGGAATTAGGCATTCACTGCGGAGCTGCAGCTTTGAGAAATCGCAATGTCAACGTGTTCCCAGTGGGGAAATATTGTGAGTGTGGGGGAACGTGAGATGGGGCCCGACAATGGGGAGACTGACAGGAGCTATCACCCAAACTCTCTTCTCTCCCAGCACCCAGGAAATGCCAACAAGGGGTGGCACTGGGCCACTTTGTGGCTCTCCAGTCAGGTCTCTGTGCTGGAAGGAGAGGGCTGCAGAGAAAGGCTCACCCCAGTTTCCACGGGTCGAGCTGGGGAATTCATAGGCAAAATGTCTGATAGGTACAAAACGCCTATAACCATATAGATGGAGTGGACACCCCCCCCCAAGAAAAAAAATACAAAACTGGCATCAGCTTGCTTCCAGGGGTCAAACAGGAGTCAGTCAGTAAGCACAGGACGGGTGACCTCAGGGATCTGCAATTCAACCCCCCATTTTTTGCAGTGAGCAGAGGGGGTCTCCTTCTTTCTTTGTAGGCTGGACGGAGGGTAGGCTGCCGGCTGCAAGGGTGTCTTTCTTGCCTGCATATCTGTGTCCCAGATGCAAAGTAGTAGCTACCCGGGACTCAGGACTCAAGACGCAGCCGGGCCCAGGGGGACTGCCATGAACCCACATGAAGGAGGAGCCTCTGGCCTGTGACACACAGTGAAGAGGGCGGGCGTGGCCTTCAGGCAGCTCCTGCAGCCAAGAGACCCTCGGGATGTCTTCTCCGGCACCTGCGGTCTACTCGGCAGGTGTTCTGTGTCCAGCGCTTCCTCAGCTGGGGCGTGGCTGGCCGGTTTCCAGATCCTCAGAATCCAAGATCAAGCAGCAGGGTTTGCTGCCTACTGGGCAAGACCCACTCACACCGTCAAGAATGACGGTTGGCGCCTGTGTGACACAGGTACCTGGCAGGCACTAGGCCTGGGAGCGGAGCTCTCAGGGCAGAAGGCAGGAAGGCTTCTCAGAGCCCTACTGGGACCTGTAGTGAAGTCTCTGTCTCTCTCTGTCCCTGGCAGGATGAAGTCTCTGTCTCTCTCTAAGAGGACGAAATCTCTCTCTCTCTCTCTCTCTCTCTCTCTCTCTCTCTGCCAGGATGAAGTCTCTCTGTCTCTTTGTCTCTGACAAGATGAAGTCTGTCTGTCTGTCAGAATGAAATCATTCTGCCTCTGTCTCTCTCTCTATAAGGATGAAGTCTGTCAGAATGAAATCTTTCTGTCTCTGTCTCTCTCTCTATAAGGATGAAGTCTGTCTGTCTGTCAGAATGAAATCTTTCTGTCTCTGTCTCTCTATCTCTAAAAGGATGAAGTCTCTCTGTCTCTGACAGGATAAGTTTCTCTATCTTTAGAAAGATAAAGTCTCTCTGTCTCTGGCAAGATGAAGTCTCTCTGTCTCTGAGAGAACTTCCTGTGCGTCAGGAGGATCTCCTGCGTGGCGTTCACAGGACTGAGAAGGGACTGGGCTCCCAAGAGCGCTGCATTGTTAGGGTGAGTGGCTGGCTCAGCCTGGCCTAGGATCCCAGAGTAGAACCTGGAGAGTCGCAAGGGCAGCTCTTCCCCTTGAGGAGACACCCACCTGGGGAGGTGTAGGCCCAGCCCTGTGCTCAGATCGACAACCCCGCAGTGCTGTGCTCAGACAGACCCCGGAGGGCACGTGGAAAAATGCTTAGAGACACCTCTGGATATGTGTTTATGGAGGAGCTGCTAAGTAGCTGCCACGACTGGGTCCATGTCATCAAAGCCTGAGTAGCAATTTATTATTTATAAAGTACTTTCATTTAATTGTCCCATTTAGGTGATTTTTGAAAAAATAAATAGCTGGGAGAACAAAGCTTTCTGGAATTAGTAGAATCTTGTGAGTGGGAAACAACGGCTGAGCTTTGGGTTTCACTTCCCACTCCTGACCAGTTTTCGCTGCCCCTGTAAGCACATCTCACGCCCCTGAAGCGTGGGCCGAGTGGGCTTCAGGAGGACTCGCTTCTGCCTTCAGAAACAGGCAAGCAGAAGGGCTCCTTGGCGAGAGAGTCTTACCAACGTGTCATGTCACCAAAGCCCTTTATATTTGCATTTATTAGGTCTGCAGCATCCTTATGATCATGGCGTGCGCCAAAATATTCATACCAGTCGGAGGGGAGAAAGGCCACCCCTCAGTGCCCGAAAAACAGCTGTGTGACCCTCCTCCCATAGATTAGAACCATGATAACAAGATTTAGCTCTCCGGCTTGTTGCTGGTGTCACCTGTGAAATGGGTGTGTCCTGCGAAGACTCTCAAGGACCCACTGTGTGCGAGGAGCCGGTGGTATTCAGCAGGCTGGTGTGAGCCGTGAACACACACACTGCTGAGCCGACCTGGTCTTTACCACAGGGACTGTACGGCCATCACCACTGGGTGGCTGTGGAGGAACCTGATTGGCAGGTGGGAAGATGGATTTGAAACTGCAGAGAATGGGAGATCGTTCTCATTTTAACATTCAAATGCTCATTTAAAATAATAAATCATTGATTTTAGCCTTCTTGACTGAAACTATGACTAGAAATATCATCTTCAATTTTAAAATATCGTGAAATTTAGAGAGCAAACTGCAGTCCACTCGATGAGGGAAATTGCATGAAATCCTAAAAATCAGCCCACACATTATTATTCTGAGGCAAATACCCCATTGCGCCATTGCAGTAACTGCCTGCAGACGGCAAAGCACGTGGTGTCAGCTGTACAGCTGCATCCCGTTGAAACATAAACACAAACACATAACTTTAAACAGACCACAAGCTATAAGCTTAAGATCGATTACGGTAGCATACAGCTCTTAAAGTTTATTTTTGTTTTGTCATCTCATGTCTATATGGTGTAGTGGGGGCGCGTCCACACTACCTGTGTGGCAGTCAGGGGACAGCTTTGTGGAGCAGTTCCCTCTCCCCACCTTCGTGGAGTCCAGGGAGTGGCCCTCAGGTCGCCCCTGCCCTGCCCAGCCAGCGCACTGCTCGCAATGGCATATGCTTCAAACAGCAGTTAAAAGGATATTCAATTAGATTTGAAGATAATAAAACACTTATTTTTTTTTAATTAGCCCAAAGGATCACCTTCCCACGCTTGTTCTTACGGTCCCTTCCATTAGCAGTGTGTGAGGAAGGCTCTCCTTCCACGGAATCACTTGAAAGAGCACATGTGCCCACAGAGGTCACATGTGCCCCCACAGAGGTCACATGGGAACCCCCAGCATCACCACGCACCGGGAGCAACCGATGCCACCGTGTCTGACTTGGGATTTAACGAACTGTAATTCCCAACACCAGCTGAGTTCTGGGTATGCGGACAAACACCCAATCACACATGTCAGTGAGTTCACAGGCCAGACCCATGAACCAGTGCAGGGCAGGGCGAGCTGCACGGGCCCCGTGGCTTCTGGGCTCACACGGAGCAGCAGAGCAGGAGTCTGGAATCAGGAATGCCGTCCTAGCGTGCTGTGGAGAGCAGGGCGCACTGGCCGGGCTCGGCCTGCGGTTAATCGGAAGCTATGCGACTAGCCTGGTCCCGAGAGCTCCAGAGGTGGACAGAACAGCTGCCGGCCTCCGAGGTGCCGGGCTGCCGCAGCGGCGCTCTGGTGTCCTGTCCCGCTGGAGAAGTAACACAGGAGCTTGCTCTCGGCCGGGAGTCCCCAAGACTCTACGGGCTTGGGCACAGGTGGGTGGAGGGTCCCAGGATGTGCTTTCAGAGTGGGCACATGCGGGTGGAGGGTCTCAGACTCTGTGTTTTCAGGGTGGGGCACAGGTGGTGGAGGTTCCCAGGCTGTTTTGGAGTGGGGACTCCTTCGGGACTGTGGGGAGCCACCTTCATCCCAGAGGTGTCCCCAGAAGAGGGAGGTGGGAGCGAAGCTGCTGTGAAACCTGACTTTGAACCCAGGCCCGGTCCCGTCTGTTCCTCAGAGACCCTGGAGTGAGGACGGATTTCCATTTGGACGCAGCCCGGCAGCTGGCCCAAGCCAACTCCCGCCACACTGCCGGCTTCTGGTTCTGCAGTGTGCGAATCTGATGGTGGGGTTTGCTTGGGGTCTGAAGTCCGGACAGGGAGCAATGTGTCTCGTCCAGAGGAAGAAGCCTTGTGGCACTGCCGGGAGGCAGGTGGGCACGGCCCTGGAGATGAGCTATGCACCTCTTCTGTACCCTCTCACAAGGTCCCAGCTGCAGCTCGGCTCCCTAGGGCCCCACAGAGATGGGAAGCCACAGTCATCGTGCTCTCCGGGCCCCTCTTGGAGGTGTGGAAGCTGGTCGGGCATGGCGCAGGACCTAGTGTGGGCATGCAGCTACATCCCTGGTGACATCCCGGCTTCCTGGGGACGAGTGCCACCATATGGCGTGGCATAACCAGACGGCAGAGAAGCCACAGAGCAGAGGCGTCCGACCTTCTCAGAATGCAGCCTGCTCACGCTGTGGTCTCCCTGTAGTCTCCCCACGCCGGGCTCTCCTGGGAGGCTCATAACCCACAGGAGTATTTAGTTTTTGAAGAGTTGAAATGAAACTATTATTTTTCTTTTAACCTGTATGTATTGCTCAAAAAATGATTGTCTAGTTATCAGAGCAGAAACATAAATTAAGACGTTTGGGGTCAATGTCTTAACAAACAGAACCGCGGACACAGGGTGGCACAGGTTGGCATGAAGGCTTCCTGGGATGCCCAGTTTGCATTCGGTTGGTTTTTCATCTCTTTGCTTATGTCTTTATGCAGTTACTCAACCTCATCTCAGCTGTGGCTTGAAATACAATTTCATTTTTCTGCGAATAATTGCTAGGGGTGATGTATTCGTTCTGGAATAATAAAATGTTGGTTTAATTAGTTTTAAGAATTTCATATAATTTCCCTTACCAAGTGGATAATTTAGTTTATTATCCAAATTTCATAGTCAGTGTTTTGAAATTGAGACGACATTTCTAATAGTATTCTCAGTGAAAAGACTGCAATAAATAATTTATTTATTTAAAAAAACAGGAAGAAAGTTTTTACATTAGCGCGCACTCATTAGCATAAGGGCATTAAATCAGAGATGACACGACACCGGCAGCTCGAGTAATTGCTAACCACGTCATTAGCTTTTTGTCTGTTTTCCTGGCCCCCATCTCTGCTCAGGACGTCTCCCCTCGTCCCAGGGGCGCCTGACTCTCTCTCTCTCTCTCTCTCTCTCTCTCTCTCTCTCTCTCTCTCTCTCTCTCTCTCTCTCTCTCTCGGATGCTCAGCCTCTTGGCTTCGCCTCCTCCATCCATCCGTCACGTGAACCGTTGTGCTGGTCCCTACTCCCCTTGTTTCCGGCGCAGCATTCTCCCCTGTGTCCCGTTGGTGACGTGTGTGCAGCTCTGAATGTGTGCCAGGTGGCACCTTGTGACCGTCGGTCAGCGCGGGCGCTCAACAGACGCACCAGGCCTGAGTTCCACCCCTCACCGTTAAAGAAGGTGGAGAGGTCACGCCTGGTCTTGTGGTTACCCCAGACCCTTACCTTTACTCAGCATCCCTTCAAATTGTAGGCGCGCACTCAGCCAAGTGCAGACGTTTGCATTTGAGAAGGAAGGTGGTAGCTCAGGGCTGAGGTTGAAAGGCTTTCCCAAACACTTTCATTGTTTCAGTTTTCTTCTGTGGTCTTGAGTGAAGTCGAGGGGGGCTGAGGAAAGAGAGGGAAGGAAGCAGGACAGAGGGCCAGGCGGCAGCCCACCAGCAGCCACTGCACGAGGCTGCTGGCTAAGGACACCGGTGCAGCACAGAGGACACACAAGGAATTGTGGGAAATAAGAGGTGTCGAAAGAGAGAGGAAAGAGAAGCCAGCCGCGTGGCCTGCGCAGAGCAAATGCTAAGAAGGTTCTGGCTGCGAGCGGGCCAGTCATGTCTGGCTGCAGTGGGCCCAGATGCCCTGGGACACTGTGCTCAGCCTGGATCCAAGCCACTGTCTCTGCCAGGGGTCAGGCTGTGCACACGCCCTTTCATAGCACAATGTGAGGTCGGGGGACTTTGTGAACTGCCTGTGTGGCCAGACGCCCCACTGTGTTCTTCTGGGGCTCCCTGACCAAGCAGCGCCTGCTGGGGGACCTTTGAGAACAGACATCTGTTCCTTGTCATAGCTCTGGGGAGAATCCTAGGTGAGACCCTGGTGGCTCCCTCCGGTGGGGGGGGCTGCATGGACCTCAACTCTACTTGGCATCCGCCGCGGTCCTCTTGGGTGAAGCTTCCCATGGGCTGCTGGGACCAGAGTCCCCTTTCTTTTCTTTTTCTCGTATGTGTTCATGTGCATGTGTGTGTATGTGTGCACATGTGTATGTATGTATATATGTGTGTGCATGTGTACATGTGTATGTGCATGCATGTGTATGTGTTCATGTGTGCATGTGGGTATGTGTTCATGTATGTGTTCATGTGTGTATGTGGTGTGTGTGCATGTGTGTGCTCGTGTGTATGTGGCATGTGTGTGCATGTGTGTGTTTGTGTGCATGTGTGTTCATGTGTGTACATGTGTCCATGTGTGCGTGTGTGTTCATGTATGCATGTGTGTCGTGTGTGCATGTGTGCATGTGTGTCCATGTATGCATGTGTGCATGTGTGTGCGTGTGTGCATGTGTGTGCATGTGCATGCATGTGCTCACATGTGGAGCTCAGAGGGCAGTGCCAGGTGTTTCTCAGGCACTGTTCATGATGTGTTCCAGACAGCGCCTCTCACTGGAATTTTTTTGTTCGTTTGTTTTATTCGGTGATTTACTGATTTGGAAACAGAGCCTATACTACAATGTTTTTTAATTAACTACTTTTTTACAGTCGAAATGGATTTCTGTCTATGCACCCCCATTCCTGTCCCTCCCACCTGTTTGTCTCTCTGTATGTGGCTCACAGATCTCCCCAGAGTGCTTACCTGTACCAGGAAAGGGCCAGGCCTCTGTGGTAATGAAAGCGGCCTGTCAGTGGGTCGGCCCACGGGGAGGGGATGGTCAGCCCGTGGGGGGTGGTCAGCCCAGGGGGGGAATGGTCAACCCATGGGGGGGATGGTCAGCCCACAGGGGGGATGGTCAGCCCATGGGGGGAATGGTCAGTCCACAGAGGGATGGTCAACCCACAGGCGGGATGGTCAGCCCACAGGGGGGATGGTCAGTCCACAGAGGGGAGGGGGATGGTCAGCCCATAGGGGGGATGGTCAGCCCATGGGGGGGATGGTCAGTCCACATGGGAGGGGGATGGTCAGTCTCCATGGGGGGATGGCGTCAGGGGATGGTCAGCCCATGGGGGGATGGTCAGTCCACAGAGGGGATGGTCAGTCCACAGGGGGATGGTCAGTCCACAGGGGGATGGTCAGCCGGGGGATGTCAGCCCACGGGGGGATGGTCAGTCCACAGGGGGATGGTCAGCCCACGGGGGGATGGTCAGCCCACAGGGATGGTCAGCCACAGGGGGGATGGTCAGTCCACAGGGGGGATGGTCAGTCCAGAGGGGATGGTCAGTCCACGGGGGGGATGGTCAGCCCACGGGGGGGATGGTCAGCCCATGGGGGGGATGGTCAGCCCACAGGGGGGATGGTCAGTCCACAGAGGGGATGGTCAGTCCACAGGGGGATGGTCAGCCCACAGGGGGATGGTCAGCCCACAGGGGGATGGTCAGCCCACAGGGGGGATGGTCAGCCCACAGGGGGATGGTCAGCCCACAGGGGGGATGGTCAGTCCACAGGGGGGATGGTCAGTCCACAGAGGGGATGGTCAGTCCACAGGGGGGATGGTCAGCCCACGGGGGGGATGGTCAGCCCATGGGGGGGATGGTCAGCCCATGGGGGGGATGGTCAGCCCACAGGGGGGATGGTCAGTCCACAGAGGGGATGGTCAGTCCACAGGGGGATGGTCAGCCCATGGGGGGGATGGTCAGCCCACAGGGGGATGGTCAGCCCACAGGAGGGGAGGGAGGAGGATGGTCATTCCACAGGGGAGATGATCCTTTCACTTGTCCGCACCTGCCCCAGGGTACCCACGGGGATGGTTGTTTCTCCTGGGTTCCCGCTGGTCCGTGGGGATACTGTCATGTCAGCCACTGTGTGGATCTGGTATGGGCAGGTCTCATTGTAGTCCTGTTCTGACCTCCCCATCTTTACAATCTTAGCACCCCTTCTTCCACAAGGTTCCCCGAGCCTTGGGATGAGGAGAGATTTGAATGGTCTGACTGCTGGACTGGACAGCACATCCCAGGGCTCAACCTGTGCCTGCCTGCCCGTGACTGGGATTATAGGCGTGCACCACCACGCCTGGCTTGTTCCTATGAGTTCGGGGTTTGAACTCAGTTCCCCTGCTTCTGCGGCAGCCGCTTTCCCCGCCATGGCCTTCTTCAGAGCAGCAGTCAAGGGCCCCACAAGTGACCTCGTCTTGCCCTGTCTGCCTTCCAGGACACTGCTTCCAGCCTGGTGTCCTAGTCGGGGTTTCCGACTCTTTCTGGGAAGTGTCATTAAGTCACCATGGCGCTGGTGACCTGGCTCGCCGAGGCCCAGCTTCCCAAGGGCTCTCGGGTGGCCCTCGGCCTCGGCCCCTGAGGCATCACGGCTCCAACACAGGGATGGCGTCTTCCAGCTGCCCCGAGTCACCCAAGCTAATCAGCTTCAGTGGGAGCTGCAGGAGGCCATCCGTGGGGGGACCGGAGGAGGGGGGACAGCTCCAGGTAGCACACACGTGACGTCCACTACGAGGACAGTCACAGCGATGGGCACGCCACGCTCCTGTGCCCGCCGCACTGTGCCCGCCGCACTGTGCCCGTCGCACTGTGCCCGCCGCACTGTGCCCGTCGCACTGTGCCCGCCGCACTGTGCCCGCCGCACTGTGCCCTCTCCTTGCTTTAACCAGCCCATCGTGTGAAGCTACAGCGAAGCACGTCCGCCTGTGGCGGGACAGCACGCCAGAGAGGGCACCACCAGCTCACACGGGTGGTCTCCTGTCCTCTGCATAGGCAGCGCAGTGACCCCAGCCCCACAGCTCTGTAGTGCTGAGGTCCGAACCCAGAGCTGCCAGCATGCTGTGTGTTCACATTGCCTCTGAGCTGCGTGCAGCGCCTTCAAAGAAGCTCGAAGCTACCCACCAACGGGCGGGTGCCCACCAACGGGCGGGTGCCCACCAACGGCGGGTCATTGAGGACCGAAAGGTGGAGATTAAAAGCTGAAGCTGACGGGTCCTAGCATCACAATTCATAGACTCCACCCGACCTATTCTTTAAAGGCAACAGTAATGTCAGGCGTGTAGGACCCCCTTCCCTTGCTTTGCCCACCCTGGCCCCAGCCCACTTCCCAGTATCCCAACCTCTGACTCGTTCCGGCCTCTATCCCCCTCGTTCTTGTCCTCATCCTTCTGTTTCGTGTTGATGGCTTTAGACATCATCAGACCGTCAGGAGACAGCCGGCCTGGTCTTTTTGTCCTTCCCGCTGCCGCAGCAGGTGCGCCCAGCTTTTGTTCCATCGCCGTGCGGTGTTTACTCGGATGCACAAGTCCCGTTTGTGGCCGAGCCCTGCAGCGGGCCAGGCTCGTGTTTCCTCCTCGTGGGCTGTTTGCTCTAGAGTTACCGGTTCTGTTTGCTGGGAGGGTGATCCGCTGAGTGTCTGTGTTTCTGGCACAGACTCTTTTCAACTCCACCTAGCGGGGCGCTGTCAACTCAGCTGCTTCCTGGTGCCAGGGCTGCTGGGCCCCTTGCCCGCTCACTCCCAGACTGGCGAGCAGCTTGGCCATACGTCACGCTTCATCTCTCTTCCATGCAGGCCTCCCATGGTGGATCACTTGATGTTACTGGCAGTGGCACGTGTGTGCATCCGTGTGTGTGTGTGTGTGTGCGTGCGTGCGTGCGTGCGTGCATGCATGCGTATGTGCATATATGTATGTTTGTGTGTGCGTGCATTTGTGTATGTGTGTATGTATGTGTGTACATGTTTGTATGTATATGTATTTGTGTGTACATGTGTGGATATGTGTGTATGTACATGTATATATGTGTTTGTGTGTGTATGGGTATGCTGTATATGTGTGCTTAGGCATGTGTATGTGTGTGATACATGTGTGTGCATGTGTGTACATGTGAGCACATCTGTGTGTATGTGTGTATTGTGCATGTATGTATTGTTTGTCTTGGAGACAGGGTCTTATGTGCCCCACACCGGTTTTGAACTTACCTGTGGCCAAGGTGGCCTTTCGCTTTGGATCTTCACCCTACAGATCTGGGTGCCACTGAGCCCTGATTGAAGTGGCTCTAGGAATTAAAGCCGGGGCCTCGTGCATGCCAGGTGAACGCTGTGCCAGCCGAGCTGCAGCCCCGCAGACCCCCTGGACCCCTTGTGTTTGCTGTCTTGCTCTCCTTCTTCATGTGGAACGGGTGTTGTCTAGTGGCCCACAATGCACCAGTGGGCTTAGCTGGAGATTTTTTCCCCTAACTTGCTGCATTGCTTAAAAGTGGTCTTACTGCGTCTCCATTTCCTTACAGCCCCTGGACAGGCAGCAAGCTGTGCTAAGTGTCTACTGATACAGTCTGACAAATAAAAGCAACACACTCAAGACAATGACCTCCACCACCCTCAGGTTTCCTTCTCCTCCGTGTTGTCTCGAAAACCCCTACAGACAGTCATGTTTCCTCTTTATGGAATAGTTTGTGCAAATGGGACTCTATGACCTGTCTTGGGAGGTTACTTAGAGAGGGGCAAGGAGCAAGATAAGGCCCGTGCGTGCTGCAGAGCATGTCGGCAATCAAAAGGGAATTTCTGGAAACTGGTTCTCTCCTTCCACCATGTGGGGTCTGGGAAAGGAACCCGGGTGGCCAGGTCTGTGCAGCGCCATCTTGCCGGCCCGTGGGCTCTTTGTAGTTGGCTTCTTTCCGTATCATAGTGACAGGGTGACCTGTGCTGTAGAGTAAAGCAGGTCACACCTTTCATTGCGAGTAACATTCTGCTTGCGGTGCACGATCTGTTCATTCTCCGACGGGAGAGCCTCACGCAAGCCCACGTATGAGAAAATGCCTCCTTTATCTTGAGTGAACCCGACAGTAGAATGACAGACACCTCAACTATAGAATTCTCCCTTTTTTTAACCTTTTGTTTGTATTACGAAGTTTCGAGAGTTCCATTTATTTTGTTCTTGAAACTGTGACACAGCCTAGGCTGCCTGACCTGGAGAACAGCCTTGGACTCCTAACATGACTTGAACTCCTGACCTTGGGTTCCTGACCCTTCACAGACACACACACACACACACACACACACACACACACACACACACACACACACACACCAGGAGCTGATATAACAGCCACGCACCTGCCAGGTTCTTGATGTGTTCTGCATCCAGGCTCTCGTCTGCTTTGCAAACATTTTCTTGTGGCTCAAAACAAACCCGTGTTTTTTGAAAAAGAAACATCTTAAGTTTTGATGAAGCCCGATTTACTGATTGCTCTTTATGCTTTAAGCTTTTTGTTTTGTGATTAAGAAATCCTTGCCAAGCCCTAAGATTTTATTTTCTAATTTCACCCCAAAATGTGCTGCCCATTTCAATAGCCAATGCGTGTGTGCAGTGATTTAAATTGAACATTTAGCCAGTGAAAGTAAATATGAGTCTCTGGTAGCGATTGCCTAAAATCTCAGTGCTCAGAAAAAGGCAAGGCAAGAAGTCAGGATGTGTCCGAGATCCACATGCTAAGGCTGTGTCTCAAGAAGCAGACGAAGCCAGACAAATGAAGAGCCCTGCTCCCTCGCGCCAGCAGCACTAGCGGGAGGCGGGTGCTGCAGGGCTTGTAGTTTTCAGGACAAAGAGCACGTTGCTGTGTGATGCTACGCGGCTCTGATGCGGCGGGCAGCCGAGGAGTGTGTGTGTCTTGAAGCAAGGGCACTTGCTGCTCTGCTCTCAGCCTGGAGGAGATGCTCTTTCTCCACTAAACGGTGTGTTTGATACACAGGTGTCAACTGGACAATCGGAGGCTGAACTCTGGGCGCATGTATGAAGAATTAGAAGTTAAGGTGAACCCTGGACAAGCCCGCAGGAGACCGAAACAGGCGGATGAGATGGAGGGAGCGGGTCCGGGAATTGGGCGGCTTCTGTTTACTTTGGCAGACATGTCTGGCAAGAGAGGTTTGCTCCTCCCTCAGCAATCCCTGCGGATATGACCGGGCGGCTCCTTCACTTCGGTTGTTGGTCTGAGCTCTCCTGCCAGGCGGGACTAGGAACTCTAACCAGAACCATGCTCCTCTAGACTCCTTAGCCGTGAATTGATCAGTAGTGTGCGGGCAAACGGCGGCACACTGTCCCAGCAACCTTGTAAAAATCAATTGCACTGCACCAGATGTGGTGACTCAAACCTTCATCCCAGCGTGGACTGAGGCAGGAGGATTACATGTTTGAGCAAGTCTGACCCGTGTAGTGTTCTGGGCTAGTTTGGGCTTCACAGTAAGACCTTATTGAGAGAGAGAGAGAGAGAGAGAGAGCGAAGGAGGGAGGGAGGGAGGGAGGAGGGAGGGAGGGAGGGAGGGAGGGAGGGAAGAAGGAAGGAAGGAGAGAGGGAGGGAGGGAGGGAGGGAGGGAGAGAGGGAAGAAGGAAGGAAGGAAAGAAGGAAGGAAGGAAGGGAGGGAGGGAGGGAGGGAGGGAAGAAGGAAGGAAGGAAGGGAAGAAGGAAGGAAGGAAGGGAGGGAAGAAGGAGTCTATGTATGTGTGGGAGACTCAGTTTTGCTACTGATCTGTCAATCTCAGAGTCCCAATGAGTGTTGCGCTAAGCCTGAGAGCAGGTTGTATAACTCATTCCTCCAACTTCATTCGTAATTCTCAAAGGTGTTTTGCCGCTTCTGTGTCTTTTGAGTTTCCATATGAATTTTTTAATACTTGCTACATTTTACCTTCCTCTCTAGTAAATCAATCAATCATTAGCCATCGATCATGAATCATCGATATCTGTGCTGCTGGCATGGTGGTCGCAACTATAATTCCAGGCACTGGGGAGACTGCGCGGCAAGAGGGTCAAAGTTGACAAGTTAACCAGACTTTGTCTCTAAATATCTTGTCGGTGGACCAGGGCTCAGGCAGCACCGGTGCACCCAAGGTTCTGAGTCCAGTCTTTATCCCAAAAGAAACCTACAGTTTCAACCGAGATTTCATGTAGCAAGAGAATTTGGGGAAACTCGATGTCTTCACAATATGGGTCTTTTAATCCAGTGCATATTCCATCTCCCCACTTGCTAAAATGCTCTTTATTTTTTATCTTGAGGATCTTTCATAACATTCAGCACATTGGTCTTGCATCATATTCATGTCAAACTATTTTCTTTCTAGATTTTTTTACTACCATCTACGAATACACATTTTTCTTCCTTCCTCTAATCTGAGTTTTTCCCTTCTTTACACCTGGTCTTTTTTGTTTAGTTCTTTTGCTTTTTTAAAATGTATTTTTAAAAAATATTTTATCTGTTTATGAGAGGTGCAGGCACACACGTGTGAGGTGTGCATGTGGAGGTCAGACCACCCTTGTGGGAATGGTTCTCTCCTCCGCCGTGTGGCCTCCCAGGTTTGAACAGGCCGCGGGTCTGCACACAAGCACTTCTACTTGCAGAGCCGTCTCTCCAGCCCTCGACTGCTGGCGCATAAGATCTGGTCAGTAGTGTGTGCTTTTGTATATTTGTTCCTGTGTGGTTTTTTTTTTTTTTTTGACATGTGTGTGTATGCCTGCGTGTGTGCATGTGTGCGTGTGTGCGTGCGTGCGTGCGTGCGTGCATGCATGTGTGTGTTAGAGGGCACTGTGTGTGTGCCTTGGAAGCCCAAGGGTGACTGTTGCAGTCGCCTGCATGGTTGCTGATAAATCACCATCAAACGGCTTAAGGGAACAAGGGGTTTATTTTCTTACAAAAGTCCAGTTACAATGCATAGTCCAGCTAGACAGGAGAGCACGCACCAACACCAGGGCCAAGGGAACTGGCCACACCATCTCTACATAACAGCTGAGAGAGGGATGATCCTTACTTGCCAGATCAGCATGTCTGGCCAAGTGAACAGAAGGATGCCAACTCTTTCAACCAGCCCTCCATCTTTTATTCCAGGGCCCAATCCCACCCACCATAGGCTGGGTCCTCCCCATCAGCTAGACAATCTCTTGCAGGTTTGCTCTGGGCTTAACTCAACTACTAATTCTCCACAAATGTGCCCAGAGCTCAAACCTGCAAACATAAAGTTGACACCTGTGCCCAACTATGATAGTGACTTTGGGATTCATTTGCTTTGCTCTGGAGTTTCCCAGGCTCTGCCTTCTGAACTGAAAGTACAGGTCTCTGCCATTTCTGCCTGCTGTTTTTACGTGGGATCTGGGATCTGAACCCAGGACCTTCTGCTTGCAAGACAGAGGCTTAACCCCTGAGTCATCTCTTTGGCCCCTATTCCAGGTTTTTAATCTCACAGTGATGAGTGTTGCTGTCTTTCTTCCCATCTGCTATACTGACGCCGTGGCTCCTTCAGTCCTGAAAGCCTTACGCCTCCAGCGCGAGGAACTTCTGTGACTTGTTTCTTGACATCGCGCCTCTGCTCTTCTTCCTGAAGTTCTAGAGGTCCTTTCCTCCGATTCTCATCGCTTTCTCTCCTGTATTTTTCTTTCTCTTTCGGTTCTTAGTCCCTCACATTCTTCTCTCCCTTATTCTATTGGTTGCTTTGTTCAGCAGTCACGTATGTTGTGTCTATGATGTGTGTAGCATGCATGCATATGCATGTGTGTTCGCACCTGAGGGTGAGGTGCGTGTGCAGATCAGACGCCGCCCATGCTGGTCCTCACTTTCCATTTGCTCTGAGCAGCTGCAAACACCTGGCTAACCGAGCCTAGAGCCCCTGGGGACTCCCCTGTCCCTCCCTCCTTCTCTTCCTCCCTCCCTCCCTTCCTTCCTTCATTTCCTTCCTTCCCTTCCTTCCTTTCTTCTTCCTTCCTTTCTTCCTTCCTTCCATTTTTTTGCATGTGTATATGTGTATCAGAGGGCACTGTGTGCCTGAGGAGGCCCAAGGGTGACATTAGGAATCATCCTGGATGGCTCTACCTCCTACTGCTTTGTTCTGGGGTTTCCCAGGCTCTGCCTTCCAGGGCTAGAATCGCAGGCCACCACCATTTCTTCCTGGCATTTTTGCGCGGGATCTGGGATCTGAACTCAGGTCTTTTTGCCTGTGAGGCACAGTCTTTGCCTCTCAACCATCACCCGGGCCCTCTGTTGCCCTTTCCAGCTCCCTTTGCCTGTTTGGAGGCAGCTGTGCGTGGGGGCTTTCCTGGGGTCACTCTGCATCCCTGTGAATATCTAAGATCTGAAGCCTTGGGCCATGCCCCCCCCACGCACACAAGGTTGCGCATTCTCGGGTCCCATCCCTGGCTGTGCCGGTGTCCGCGGAGCCTCCTGTCCTCCACTCAGCTAGCTGCTGGTCCGCCTGGTGCGCTGAGTGGCGGGTGCTGAGGCCGGGCTGGGAAGAGAGACCTGGACCCACTGTGCTCCACCTGGGCCGCTGCAACTGTCAGAGCCCGGAGCCCAGAGCTGTGTCTCTGCGGGGCCGACGCTCTAGGGGCCCCTGGGCGCTGGTGCGGGTCTCGGTCCCTCCCGCTCCCTCGCTGCCGTCTCAGGTCTTCTTGCCCTTTGTTCCTTTGTTTGCTCGACTCCGCGGAGCCTTGCTGCTCTCAGGCCGCCCTTGCCTTCCACGCCCATGAAGTTCCATGGAGAAAAAATGAGAAACCAAGTTTTCTAGCCACCGACTCCACCCAGACCTCTGAGCGCTGGGCGCAGCTCCTGCCTTGGTGATTTGACGTCTGTCCTGAGGCTCCGAGTGGCCGGCGGCCCCGGCTGCCCCGGCTGCCCCAGGTACCCCACGGTGGTCTCTCTTGGGGCTTGCGCCTCTCTCTGCTTGGCACCCCTGATTCTTCTCCGTCCCACCTCCTCCCTGTGGTCTCCCTCATTCTGGATCCCCTTTGGGAAGCAGGGCCAGCCTTCCTTGCAGCCTCTTTGTTCCCTGTTCTCTGGGCTGCGCCCACGCGGGGCTTCATGCAGGGAACGGGGGCACACAGAGGAGGAGAGCTGGAAAGGCCAGACGCTGGGACAGACCCGGTCTCCTAAACTCCATGCGCGCTAGAGGCTACTGCGGTGCGCGCTAGAGGCTACTGCGGTGCGCGCTAGAGGCTACTGCGGTGCGCGCTAGAGGCTACTGCGGTGCGCGCTAGAGGCTACTGCGGTGCGCGCTAGAGGCTACTGCGGTGCGCGCTAGAGGCTACTGCGGCTGGGGAGCGCCCCCCCCCCCCCCCCCCCGTCTCCAGCTGCAGCCTGGCAGCCTGAGAGGGGCCCTGCTGGAAGGTTCCTGTGAACTGAGATTCCTGGTGCCAGCACGTCAGGGATGTTGCAGTGCCAGTTACAGCTGTTTTGACTTGCTCCACGGCCTCATCACGATCCTGCCCCCCATGATCCTGCCCCCCCCTGATTCTGCCTCCCCCCGCTCCTTTCCATGTGAGGACACTGGACGCATTTGGCATATGACAAGCAGGGAAGGTGGGACTCAAGGGCCGCAGGACTCAGGAGCACCCAAGGGACAGAGCTGCCACCAGGACACTTGTGGTGGGCGCACTTCTCACAGCGCCTTCGGGGGTCTCAGGAGGGTCACATGACAGAGCAGGACGGGGTGACGGAGCGCCTGTGACGGTCCCAGGAGGCATTGCAGCGACAGAGACCAAGACGGTGATGGCCCAGCATGGGGACAGAGCCCACCATGGGATGGAGTCCACCATGGGGACAGAGCCCAGCACGGGGACAGAGCCCACCATGGGAGAACCCACCATGGGAGAGCCCACCATGGGAGAGCCCACCATGGGGTGCTGGTGGTCCCGGCCCTGCTCTGCAGTAATGCAGGTGCTGGTTAATTCGTGAGCCTGGCGCAGAGAAATGAGGTGCCAAGTGAGTCCGAAGACCCCAAGTAAAGTCTAAAGGAAACGTTGCGGCCAAAGCCTTGTGTGAACCCCCAAACTGGGAGAGGATCAGCAACCTGGGAGCCAGAGGAGCACTTTGGAATGCAGGAGAATTTGTTGAAATCGACACACCACCTGTGTGCTCACGTCCTGACAGTCTCTGCTAACCCGGAACATGTGTAGCCGGCGTGTGCGGACCCAGGCCACTTCCGGACATATCATGTCCCCACACATCAAAAACTCAAGAGGCCGCAATGCCAGGCAGTCAAGTCTAGCTTTCAAAAGAAGACGCAGACTTTAATTAAGCAAGTAGACCAAAACTCCTGCTAACTATCAGGTCGGAAAACCTTCTGAAAATTATAGACACATAATCTCCCACGAGGAGAGTTTCAGTTTGAAGTACAAGACACTCTGCCGCTCAAGGAGAAACTGATTAGATGTAAACGTCAGCTCCGTTGGGATTAAGAGTTCGTTTGCTGCGTTCCGTGCAGCGCAGAGATCAAACGAGGCTTGTGAAACTCAATACGCTTCTGTGGATGTTTCTAGAGGGCCTCCGAGTCTGATTGGAATAAACTGAGCACATGATCTGTCATATTACGTGAGGGTTTCTCGGCCACCTCGGAAGCAGGGCTTTCTGGTGAACGCGAGTAAACGTCTTACTCGGAAGTTCTTTGATGCCGACTAGGAGCTGTGTCGCGAGAGCAGCTTTCCTGGCTCACGGCGTCCTGGCAACAAGACTCACCGTGCCGACACCAGGTGTCCTGATTCCCACATCATTAATTTACCAGGTCCACAGCTCAGAGATGGTGTCACCCGACCCCCTCACTCAGCGTGAGTCATGCTTCCCACACCCATGTTGTCAACGCATACACAGGCCCTTCTGAGTCATTTTAAATTACAGTTTGCCATCAATAAAGTGAGGACATGTGGGGAAAGTATTTTTCTATATTTTCTCTTTCATTTCTTGTGTGTGTGTCTGTCTCTGTGTGTATGTGTGTCTGTGTGTATATCTGTGTGTTGTGTGTCTCTGTGTTGTGTGTCTGTCTCTGTGTGTGTCTTTCTGTGTCTGTGTGTCCGTATGTCTTTGTGTGTCTTTCTGTATCTGTGTGTCTGTATGTCTGTGTGTATCTTTCTGTGTCTGTGTATGTGTCTGTATGTCTGTATGTGCATCTCTGTGTGTCTATATGTGTGTTGTGTGTCTCTGTGTTGTGTGTCTGTCTCTGTGTGTGTCTTTCTGTGTCTGTGTATCTGTGTTTGTATGTCTATGTGTGTGTCTGTGTGAGTCTGTGTATGTCTGTGTATCTGTGTATGTATGTGTGTTGTGTGTGTGTCTGTGTGTCTGTATGTCTTTGTGTGTCTTTCTGTATCTGTGTGTCTGTATGGTATCTTTCTGTGTCTGTGTATGTGTCTGTATGTCTGTATATGCATCTGTGTGTGTCTATATGTGTGTGTGTGTGTGTGTATGTCTTTCTGTGTCTGTGTGTCTGTATGTCTGTGTGTGTCTGTGTATCTGTGTGTATGTATGTGTGTTGTGTGTGTATCTGTGTGTCTGTATGTCTGTGTGTGTCTGTCTCTGTGTGTATCTTTCAGTGTTTGTGTATGTGTCTGTATGTCTGTGTGTGCGTCTGCATGTGTCTATGTATGCGTGCCGTGTGTGTGTCTGTCTCTGTGTGTGTCTGTGTGTCTGTGTGTCTGTGTGCCTGCAGGCACATGTTTGCATGGGTGCATGTGTGCATGTGCATGTGGTAGCCCGAGGTCAATAGCAGGAATCTCCCGCCATTTCTCTTCTACCTTATTCTAAGTTGGCATCTCTGATCACCCTTGAGCTCCGGAGAGGCAGTCTGAGCAGCCACCCTGCCCTGAGGACCTTCTTGTGGGTGTGGCTTGTTCCCTGGGTGCGCACCATGGGACCACGGATTGTGATCTGACCCAAGACAGCATGAATGATTTCTTCATTCCCCTAAAGAGTGTGGGGGCAGCAGCTGGGGATTCCCTGCTTCTGGTGTTTGAACTCATCTGTGTCATCTCTGTCTTTCCGGGTCTTCTTCCATCGCCCTCTGTTCACACGTCGGTTCTCACTTCATTGCTTGGCATATCTAGCGAATTTTGTTGTGCACTGGACATAGTGGGTGCTGCATTACAGACTGCTGGACTTTTTCCAAAGATATCGGTCATCTTGATCATCTATGCATGTGCACATGTATGTGTATGTGCACGTATGCATTTGTGCACACCCCTCTAGCCCTCGCCACCACTTTTTTGAGACAGGGTCTCTCACTGAGCCCACGGCCTACTGAATAGGCTAGACCAGTCAGACCAGGCCCCAGGGCCATGCCGTCTCCCTCTCCGTGGGGACGGTGGCTAAGGCCATCGTGCCTGGCTTCTGTGTGGGCTCGTGGCTAATGCTTTGTGGCTGAGGCCTCACCTCAGCCCTCGGCTCAGTCACTTCAAGCTTCCCTAGAGCCGACATCTGGGTCAGGAGCACCCAGGTGCCCATGAGCTGCCCTGAGCCCACCCTTGTTCCCGGGGCCTGGCGTGCTCTGCGACCACACACAGGTGTTCCAAACATCCGCCCCAGCTGCGTTTCTAGGGGCAACAGCAGACCGAAAGTGTGAGGAGGACCCCTCACCCGTCTTCTCACCGTCCCCGTGCTGTCCTGAAGCTTCTTCGCCTGGCCTCACAATGGTCCTCTACAGCAGACAGAGGCTGGGTGGCCAGCCACACCTCCTGTCCAAGGCTGATACCTGTCATGTGGGTGCCTGGCCTTGGTGCATCCTGGCCTTGGTGCATCCTGGTGCCTGGTGCATGCTGGTGCCTGGTGCATCCTGGCCTTGGTGCATCCTGGCCTTGGTGCATCCTGGCCTTGGTGCATGCTGGTGCTTGGTGCGTGCTGGTGCCTGGTGCATGCCTGGCCTTGGTGCATGCTGGTATCTGGGGCATGCCTGGCCTTGATGCATGCTGGTGCCTGGTGCATGCCTGGCCTTGATGCATGCTGGTGCCTGGTGCATGCTGGTACCTGGTGCATGTTTGGCCTTGGTGCAGCCTGGCCTTGGTGCATGCTGGTGTCTAGTGCATGCTGGTGCCTGGTGCATGCCTGGCCTTGGTGCATGCTGGTGCCTGGTGAGTGGTGCATGCTGGTGTCTGGTACGTTCCCGGCCTTGGTGCATGCTGGTGCCTGGTGCATGCCTGGCCCTAGCAAGCATCCTGGCCAGACTTGCCACTCACCACCTGGCCTCAGCCCCACACCCCACTCTCCCCCCCCTGACTTCCCACCGTTCAAATGCCCTTCACATCCATGCCCACGCCAGGTCCTTGCCTCCATGTGACTGTGCCCACCATGCCAGTTGGAACCTACAGCTCACCCTGATCTAATTTCCCCCCAGTGGACCTTCTGGAAATCTCCGGTTGATTTCCAGGCGTGTGCATAATGGTGGACTCCTCGCTGAAGCCCCCTACCTACCTTTCTTTAAACCATCTTCTCACTCTCCCACCTCCCTTACCCCTTGCCCCGTTCCCACCTTTGGGAGCCCAGGCCCCCCCATAGCACACCTTTAGCCCTCTCCCCTCTCCTCACCTCCTGTGATTTGGTAATCCATTGGCTGTATGGCTTTGGTAGCTACCTCTAAGTCCTGCAGCGACCGGCCCAGCTGTTCACAGGACAGTTAGACCCTCCACAGTGCTGCACTCTCTGCCTCTCATGACAGGGTCCCTGGGAAGGAACCCCAGACCCCCGGGCTTCCTCCTGTGCCCCTGCACCCACACAGCTTGCAGCCCCCACATTTTCTCATAACCCACACCAAGGCTGATAGCAACTTTCTCCTTCACTTCAACGGGTCCAAAGAGCTCTCTGTGCAGGACTCGGCTTCTCCCGGGCTGAGGACGAGATCTGCCCCTCAGAGACCACGGGTGCTGCCCGGGCTCTGGTTCTGCTGCCGGCAGACCGTGGCCAGCACCCTGCAGGCCTGGCACATGCCAGGAGGGGCTCAGCCGGACTCAGGTTCGTCCCTGCTTTCCCTCTGCGTTACCTCGAAGGCCTGGGCCTCCATCTCCGCGTGTCTCCTCACTCTAGTCCCCAAACAGCAGGTGCACTCTGAGCCCCTCTGGGAGCCTCTTGTGACGAGCTAAAGGGAGGAGCTACCATTCCACAGACTCCGAGGCAGTTTTTGATTTCAGAAGAACACTGTTTCAGAACGGATCTGTGTGCATAACATCCATTGCCGCTGGTGGTTTGGAGTCAGCGACTAATAAAAATGTCATTTCCTGTGATTTTTATCAATTACAGTAAATATGCCAGTAATCACCCACTTTAGCTGCCGAAACACAGGCGCCGTCGGAGCGGAGGCCGGGGACCTCCAAGAGGCCTCGAGAGGTAGACCCCACAGGTGCGAACTGACACCTAGGAAAACAGTAGTTAATGCTAGAATTCGGAGAGGGGGAATCGAGTTAAAGCAAACGTATGTCAAGCAGACAAATTTGGACTTCTCCATGAAGATCTGTCATGTCAAACAGGAAATAGCTAGAAATTACTCGTAATAGTAAAAATCTTGTCATTTACCTCCGCTAAAGCAACGGGCTCATTACACTCGTCAGCTCACAGACGATAACTGCAGAGAGCCAACCCCCGGATTTATCCCCTTCCATGTGCAGAAGGTGGGGCGCGCCTCCAGAGACTGTAACGGACCCTGCGGTGACCCGCTGACCTGCACCGACAGGACGGGCCCCGCCGCCATGTGGGCTGAGATGGGAGGAGCCTTTCTGCTCCTTCAGACATGATCAGAAGCGCTTGCCGGACGCTGGACAGCCTGCTTCTGAGTCATTCCAGCAAGCCTTGGTCCACTGTGCTCATTTGCTGTCCTTGGCGCTCTTTGAAGTTGTTGGAGCTGAAAGCGTGCCTCAACACGCCAGCACGTTCATGGCATCTGCCACCGGCCTTGCTAACCACCCCCAGCCAATCACTGGAGTTCTACTCTATTGCAGGTACTTCGACATCCCATCCACAGACAGGACCCTGCAGGCAGAGACCTTCACAAGAAGTCTGAAGTGCTCACCAAAGTGGCTCAGGAGGAGAGAGCCGCCGCCGTGCGCTGACCGAGCACAGCTACCAACTTCTAAGTCAGTGCGGTGTGGCCCACGCTGCAGACGGAGGAGCAGCTATCTGCAGACCGGGAAAGTCTGGCGGCAAGTACATCTTCCACTCAGGGAGCAGCCGGGTGCCAGAAAGACACCGATCGGGTGGTCCTTGTCCCCTGCTCAGCCTCTGCTTTCCTGGTTTGTCTTCCTCGGGGTCTACCAGAGTTCACTCAGGCAGAATCACCGCCTACTGCAGGCTGCTGTGATGCAGAAGCACCATTAGCACATGCACACACCAGCAGATATGCACGCACACACACTCTCACACACACACACCTGTACCATACCTGCTCAAACATGCCTGCACACACACCTGCAGTCACACACACACACACACACACACCTGTACCCATACATACTCAAACATGCCTGCACACACACAGATATACACACACACACCTGTACCATACCTGCTCAAACATGCCTGCACACACATGTGTTATGTGACACACACCTCATATGGCTTCAGAAAGGCGTCCTGGCAGCCACATGGAAAAGGCTTGGTGGGTGGCTGCCACTTTTTCTCCCTATGTTTCACACATTCTGCCTAGAGATGCTCTGGTGGTCTCAAGTTAATTTAAAAGAAAGCTCCATTTTAAAGGGAAGCTCAAAAATTTGAATTTGCTTCAGTCAGTGCAGTTTAACTGGTTGGTACCTCTGACCTGGACCCATTTTTGAAAGTGAGAGTTATCTTTTGTAGACGCCAAAGGCAAGTGTGGGGACGGTGGTCTTGGAGGTGCGTTCAAGATTCGGGCAGGTGAAGAACTGGGCACTGCTCAGGCCTCTGGGAAAACTTCTTACAACTGAGCGAGAAAAACTGGTGAGGCCGGATGACCCACATCACCCCAGGAGCTCTGGGGTTCAACGCCCAGAACCAAAACCAGTCAGCAGGCCCAGGTCCGCGAGGGCATAGTGCACGCGAGCTTTTAGCAGCTGAAGTCCAAACGACTTCAGCAACCAGGTTTCTTTCTCCAATATGGAGAATGTCCAGAAGTCCAGCAACCCACATCCTTCACCTCCCTTTAGACTACTCCTGATCAAAGAATAGTTATGGTTTCAACTCTTTTTTGGCAATTGAAGGAATAGTTTTTAAATGGAACTATGGAGTATGTGTCACCTGTGCGAACCACACCAGAGTTATTAACACATTTGCTAATTTGTGACAAGTTAATTTTTACAGAACAACAAGTACTTTTTAAAAATATTTTAGGCAGAATATCACTAACTTACTCAGTTCACTCACCTATGCATCCCTTTCACTCTGAGACATACGTTTGGAACATTTTTCCATCTCTGCAGTCTAAACACACAGTCGCCCTCACCAGTGAGTCCCTGCTATGGCTTCTCCTGCCGCAATGCCACGTGACACAGAAGCCCATGCTTGCTGGGACAGACAGACAGAAAATGTCCGCGCCTGGAAGTAGGAGCTGCAGGTAACTTCTGACCCATGTGGGCCAAGATTTTTTTTAAAAAGTTGTGCCAAGGATCAGCTATTTTTCCCTAACACTTCTTTATGTGAGAATTATTTACCAACAGTCCCAACGCCTCTCCCCTTGAGCCGTGGGCTGGGCAGGGGCTGTTCTACCTGGGACACACCTGGCAACGAGCTGCGGCGGCCTCCCATGGCAGCGGGTGAGGAGACAGCGAGGGACCGTAAAGTGACAGATGCTCAGCAGCATGAGACCATCAATACATTTCTTTACATCCAGTCCTATGTACACAAGAGGACATATATACACACAATCAACGTATCTGCCTTGCCGGGCACAGGAAGGTCCCGAGAATCCTCAACTTAAGCACAACTCTTTTTATCCCAAAACCGTCTTGCCCTCTTAATACATGGGCCACGCCACTTTGCCAAATGGCTTTAGCAGAGAACGCCTGTTGCCTTCTCCACCACCAACTGGCAAAGCTGTAGATTAAAAACTCCAGAATCTTCTCATAAAACGAAGCAAGGAGACTGGTTCCCAGTTGCCACCAAAGCTAATGATGAGCTCCACAAAGGTGCCAGCTTCCTGGCTGGATTGATTTAACAGCACGCTCAGGTAAGAATGCGCTCCGCAGCAGAAGGCTGGGCTGCCTTCGCGCTGCTCCCGGGAGAACCCGGGAGGCGGCTTTCTTCCCGCAGAACACTCGGTCGCCCGCCGCCTGGCCTGTGTGTTTTCTCGGAGCCAGGAGCTGGGCGAGGACGGGAGCCGGTAACAGGCTTTGAATCAGGAGAGGGAGCTGCAGGGAAGGAAGGTGTGCCGTGCTCAGATGTCTCCAGGTATTGTGAGCCGAGCAGGATGCCAGGAGGAGGAAGGCCCTGCTGGGGCTGGGCTCGTCCCAGGAGCCAGCTGGCCAGGCCACGGGCAGAGGCGACAGCCCTGCGGTGGGAGAGCCCTGCCTGTCACTCTCCGTCAGTCCCTGCTCTCCACCGCCGCTCTTCTTCCGGAGGACCATCCTATATGCACGATTTAAAGGGAATTACCTATTACTTCAATTATTCGTTTCTTATCAGCTGATGTTAAACTACAAGGATTTGCATTGAAAGGACACAAAGAGAGAGCAAGCCTCGGCACACCGCCAAGCGAAAGAGTAATGTTCTGGTGAATTTAGCCTAAATAATTTACTGCTATATAAAAGTGGGAAAGTGGGAGGTGACGCCTTTGACCAGTAAATCTCTCCTGCCCATGAAACCCTTATCTGGTCCCCTCCGATGTATTCCACAGGAGGAAGCCATCGTCGCGGGCTCTGGCTTGTTATTTGCAGACCTTGATCTCCTGCACTCTGTGTCCTAAATATGGATAATTAGCATCAGTTTATCACAGCCCCGCATATTTCCTCCTCTCTCCAAACACGCGCCCCACTATTGGCCGCCACTCTGCAGCAGGAGATTATGAAGACAGATTGCAGAGAACGAATGTGCTCGACGAGATTAGGAAGGAATAGAAACAGCGACTTGGCCAATAAATTCCTCGCGAGAGCCTTATCACGCGGCTACACGTTGACTCGCTGCACACTCTCCCAGCTCTTAATCCAACGCCCCCACCAGGGATGAAATTTCACTAATTTCTGAATTGTTGTGGATCCTCCCGACTCATTACTGAGAGAGGTTGGGAGGAGAGACACTGCTGAGACCGTCACATCAAACTTTACGGTAAAAGAGTAAACTTGGCCAATCAACTGTGGGAGAGCTGAGGTGTTTGAGGGAGAGCTCAGGACTCGGCATGCAGAATCGTTTAATTTTTCTTCGAATCCTACATTCTCTCCCTACATCACCTCTGGGGGCTCGGATTCCTTCCCAGAGTATGGGGTGTGTTTAAGAGCTGGAGGAGGCCTCCTTGTAATAACTGTCAGCAATCAGGACCCCCCTAAATGGTTCCGGGCTAACCCCCTGACCTCTTGAAGTTCCCTCTCCTGGCGCACACAGGTTGCATCGCATCCAAACTTCTCCTTGGCTGTCTGTAGCTCTCGATGCATGCAATGCATGTTAGCCGTATTAATGGGACTCCCGCTCACCTGTGCCTGCGGGAACCCAGAGCGCTGTAGGGACATCTACAGGGGAGCTCCCCCCTCTTTCCTCCCTGCTAAAGTTACTCTCCCCAGGGCTTTATAATAAGTTAGGTATTTAAAGAGGCCCATTAAGTCTTTCGATCTACCAGGGGACTATTTATAGCACAGAGACGCCGCCAGACATTTCCAGGCCCCTGAAAAGCAGAGCATGCTGCAGCAGCAGCAGCAGCACCGAGCTCCTATTTGCTGCGAGGCTTAGAAATCCAGATGGAATATGAAAAGGATTTCTGTGCCCGCAGAAAAGGAAAGCAGGAAGAGCTGACGAACCACTGTGAGGAGAGTTTCGTGTGCGCATTAAACTGCCTCGCAGTCTCTCCTCCAAATGATTCCTTGGATTCCTTGGATCACTGAGGAGGTCTT
Organism: Typhlomys cinereus; assembly: GCA_023101885.1. NCBI lineage: Eukaryota > Metazoa > Chordata > Mammalia > Rodentia > Platacanthomyidae > Typhlomys > Typhlomys cinereus. Next base: position 760,789 of record JALPQD010000651.1, read on the forward strand.
CAGAGCTTTCGGAAGACTCTAGGCTATGAGTCCCCAGACATGGACAGCCTCCGCTCAGAACCAGCATCCATGCCTCTTCCACACAAACCCCACGGACACTGCTCTAGAACCCAGTGTGACTGCACTGAGCCGCCTGGCCATGTGAACTTGGAGCACACAGGTGCACGCTGGCCCCGCCCTGAGAAGGATGCTTTTGCCTTACGCAGGTGGCCTAGCCTGATGGCTGCTGAGAAGCCTTCACTCAGACACACACACACACACACACACACACAGAGAGAGAGAGAGAGAGAGAGAGAGAGAGAGAGAGCGCTAGGAAGTGCTTGTCTGAAAGACAACTTTTGGAAATCACAGCTCACTCAAAGGCCTGAACCAGCCTGGGGCATGTGAAGCAGCTGCGGGCAGGAGAGCAGCCAGGCGGGCAGGGCACAGTCCTGAGCCCCAGAAGAAACGGGCCTGCACCGAGGGAGCCTTGGACCAAAGGGCCAGTGTGGAGGGGCTGGGGTGCAGGACTCTCCTCTCTCAGTGGCTTGACTGGCTGACGGGGAGCTCTGCTCGAGAAAGGCCTGAGGTTCAGCCGGGCAGCAGGAGAGGGAGAAGCCCCTCGCCCCGGGGGTGACATCAGAGGGGAGTTATTAATAACTGCCCTCGCACCCTGCGTCAGGTTTCTGAACTGCTGCGTTTTGTGGAGGGGGTGGAGTAGGAGGGCGCCGTTTGCCATTAATCTGGGAACAAACAGCTAACCCTGGTGACTGGTATTTTCGCTTTTCTTTTCTTACTTTTCTCAGTGTGGGGAAAGCAGCGGAGCCCGCGCGGGGCGATTGTGAGGCGCTCTGCTGGAATTTGGCAGCGCGGAGGCTTGGAGAGCAGCCCCATGCTGGCTTCCATTCAGCCGGCCAGTTTTCCTCGAGCTTTGGAAGTTTCACTCAGCCGTGCACTCAATGGCTTCACAAAGCTGATTACAAGCTTCAGCGCATTCCTGAAGGAGCCAAAAGCAACGCAGGTGCAAACGAGCCGAGGGAGCCCCTTATCCCGGGGACAGAATGGGGCAAGCTGGGAAAGGCTTGGACCACACAAATCCAAGGCTCACCAGGCAGCAGAAAGCCTGTCTTGGGAACCAGGGGTCATTATCCGCCCTATTCAGTGGGGCCCGGAGACCCTGGGGGCCCGGGAGGCCGGCCGAGGCGGGAGCACCACTGCCCGCGCACCGCCCTGAGCTGGGACCCCATTGGGCGCTGCGAACCCACCCGGGCGCCACGCTGGATTTGTGGCTTCCTGGTGTTCACGCTGGTGGAGATTTAGGGAAGAAAGAGTGGCGAAGTATCTGCCCGCGCTGCCCTGTCCCTCCCTGGACTCTGACACCTGCAGTCCCGGGCGGGTGCAGGCCACCGACACTCGTCGCCCTCTCTGTCCTAAGCCGCCTCCCCTTCTCCTCTGCTTCTCGCGCGGCAGCAGGTCCCGCAAGAGAGCGACGGCCACTAAGTGCGATGCGGGGGACAGTGACGGGGGCGGGGTGCGGACAGCGGGTCTGGTGACCGTGTTCCTGTGCGTCCAGTTTGTCAGAGTCCACTATTGAGACAGGAAAATTAATGATCTCGCCGCTGTCCCGGAAGAGTCTGCGGGCTGCGCGGGAGGGCGGGCGAGGGGACGCACGGCGTGGGCAGGACAGACACACGGGGCGTCGGGGCCCCAGGGAGGCACCCGGAGGGCCGCCCCTACCGCCGTCAAGGCGCAGCACGCGTGGGCCGGGGTTCCCTCCTCCGGGTCTCGCCCCCTCTCTCGCCCCACGGGTCACAAACCCTTGGCCCCGCCCGTCGTGCGCTGGACCCCCACTGCGCCCCGAGGTGCCCGCGGGCAGGGCGAGGGCGGGCAGGGCCCGCGCCGACGCTCTTTTGTCTGATAACTAATTTGAGTTAATGCGATCTTTATGTAAAGCGAACAGCGGATAATTGTCTATTTTCTCGCCAACAATCTTCATCAAAGTCACTTATCTGGAACCCGCGGCTGGATTAATCGTTATATTCCGGAGATGAGCAAGGCTGCGATCCGCAGCACGCTCGGCTCTCACGGAAACTCTCCCAGGCCCCCGCAGCCCGGACACGGCGCGTGGGCGGCGGCGCCCTTTCTAGCAGTTGTTTTTGCTCGGATGGGTGCAGCGCTCTGTAGTGGCGCTCAGAGAAGGTGGGCGAGGAGGAGGAAGGCCGGGCGGATCGGGGCTGCAGCGGGCTGCTGGGCTCTGGGAAGGCGCGTGGCCACCCGAGCAGGCGGCTGCAGAGTCCGCAGAAGGCAGGTGCTTTTGCACTTCACCCAGGAAAAAGGAAGCCACAGACCCTCCTGTCAGACCCTCCTGTCAGCAGATCTTCCAGCTTCACCCCTCTGCTCCGCCCACCCAGTTGCTCCAGGCCCCTCCCCAACACTTCCTCCTTCCACCGGTTCTGGCCGTGTTTATTTGCATTCCCCAAGACTGAGGTTCCCAAGACGGAATGTGGGCTTGGAAGGTGCCATCCCCTCTGGCCCCTCCCCTTCCGGGAAAGGTGGCGGTAGGCGTGCTCTGGAGAAGCGCCGGCAGCAGAGACTTTGAGTGGAAGTCAACTTCAGCTTCCAGGGCTTCGGTAATGAGGGAACTGCACTTGCTGTCTCCAGAATGTCAAAAACCAAGAACTGCTTCTGACTCAGAGGTCGGCGGTGGACATCACTGTTTCCACAGCTCGGGTCTGGCCACCCAGGGGACCGCTCTTCAAAATGTCATTTCTGGAAAAGAATGCATTCACTTTCGCTTGGCGACACTGTTTGGCAGCATGACTCAGCGTGCAAGAGTGAAAGCCCCAGCCTCTGTGGCATTGCATTTGCAGAGGGCACATCCCTGGCTGAGCAGCTGAGTCTTCCAGAGCATCCTGAAAACCAGCTGGCACTAGGTCTCCGAGGCCTCCAGGGTGGCTTCCCCTCTTGGCCTTTGAAAATCACTCCACTTCGTCTCCCACCTGAATCTCGTCACTCAAGTGACCTTGCAGCCATCCGTGGAAGGTCGGTCAACCAGCCAGGCTGTCTATGCAAATGCTGCAGCCGGGCACCGGAACAGAGCGCCATTGCTCTGGGCCTTTCAAAGCCAGGAGCAGCTGGCAGACTTGTGACCCAGACCCTCAGAACACCGGCATGGCAACATGTCAGATATTGGTAACCCTGCAGAGGGCTCCATGAGCAGCCTTCTCCGGAGGGCTTCTCTTTCAGGGCAAGTTTCAAGACGCAGACCCATTAGTGGATTGGTGGGCGCAGGGAGAGAGGGACGTCCACACGGGTCGAGCCATCGTTTCCTCCTGGTGGATCATGGACTTTAAAAACTACCCTTGCGTTCTGGACTCGGATGTCTGACCTAAATGACCCTGAGATTTCAAGGATTTTCCCATTTTCTCTTAGCGTCGCTTGCAAATTGAAGTTCGCTGCAAGGAGCCAAGCTCTGACGTGGGGAACTGGAGCAGAGACGCCTTCTCTGTGGCACGCCAGCCGCGGGGGTCCGTTATTTCCCTCAGCTTGAACTCCACGCTGCTCTCAGGGAAGGAAACAGGCAAGGCCCCCAGGATGGAGCCGCCCCGAGTCCTCTCCAGGCAGATCTTGTTCATGATGGTTTCTGCGTCACTCTCTTCTTCCCTTCCACTCCTGTGATCGCTTTTCTCCAGAACCGTAACAGAGAAGGGTGTGCTTGGTGCTAAGTGGCAGCAAAGGGACACCTACGAGTGAGACTCCGGGCACCAGGACTCCCATGCCCCTGGCTCCCGGGGCCTGTGTCTGCCCCACAACCTGGGAGCAGCAACGGTGGTGTGCACTGCAAAGGCTGGCCAGTCACGAGGCTGGGTTTATGGGAGGCCCAGGACGCCAGCTAAAGCATCCTTTGCCCCCCGAATGAGTTTGACCCAGGGACATCTAGTTTTATGTTGTGTTTCAAGACAGGGTCTCGTCTAGTGCAAAGTGACCGCAGATTCCCTCGTAGCACAGGCTGACCTAGAGCAAGCTGCAATCCCCCTGCCTCAGGCTTCCAATTGCTGGGTCGAGGGCCGGAGCCACCACTCCTGGCCCTGTTCGTAATGCGCCCTCCACCTTTTCCCACATTACGTGGAGCTGCTCTCTCTCCACCCCTCCATGGCTGGAAGGTGTTCCCAGGAGAAGGTGCCGAGGGAGGAGAAAGTTACCAGGGTGACAGGAAGGCCGAGGGGCCTGGGGGAGGGGGCGGGGCTTCCCTGGAGGAATCTCCCATCACTTCATGAGCTGAGCAGCAAGGACCCAGGGGTGGAGGTCCACGAAATACTGTGTTGTAAGCACAACAAAAAAGAAAGGAAATAAGTGAAAAGGGTCCCTTAGGGCCGTGAGCCTCGGACAGGGAGCTGCAAGTCATCAAGCCCAGGGTACCGCAGGAGGAAGTGCAGAGGGAAGGCAGAACCGGAAGTGTAAGTAAGGTGGGAAGAAGGCAACGGTGGCCCCTGAGCTCCTGAGAGCCAGTCGTGTGACGTGAGATGTGCCGGGCAGTGAATCTTTGCACTGCATGTGAAAGAAGGTGTGGCGTCCCTTGCTGATCACGCCCATGCGGACAGCATGCTTCAGACGGGGCTGGGTCGCACAGAACATGAGTGCACATGGGTGCAGTGAATGTTGCTGCGGACAGCATGCTTCAGACGGGGCTGGGCCGCACAGAACATGAGTGCACATGGGTGCAGTGAATGTTGCTGCTTTGCCAGTGGAAGGTCCGGGCTGCTCCCCTCGGTGACAGATGTGCTTTTCTCCAGCAGCCGTGAGCCTTCCCATGATCCTCTAGGAAACAGAAAAGGAAAAGCAAGAGTGGCGGGAATAGCGGAGCGTGTGGTCCAGAAAGTCAGGCAGAGTCTCTCTTCAAACTACTTTTGTAGCACAATGTCTGATGACGCTGCTCCTCTTGCCACAGAATGCAGGAGATGGATTCACTTTGTGTTTCTCTCTCTATTTCTTTCCTTTGCGTTTAAATTTTAATTCCATTGGATGGCTGCCTTGTGATGCACAGTAACCTCACATGAACTCTGAGAATCTTCTGAGACTCTTGTAACTTATGTCGGATAATGGTGGAATCTTCATCCTAGGGTTCTTCCACTAAAAGTAGCAGACAGACCCAAACCTCTGGCAGGCTACACTCCCATGGAAATGGTTTGTGCTAATTAGGATTGCGTTCTTTCTAGAACTTGATGCCTATGTTGGCCAAAGCTTTAAAGCTGAGTGAAGTCCTACTGGGTCATGGAAACCATAAGGAAGCATGGTTGTAAACTTTTACTTGGGAGAAGGTTGTACAATATTCTACATTACATTTTAGATACAACATATCTAGAAATGAAGTCCAAAAAAAAATTTTGTCTTGGGACAACACCAGAGGAGAAAAGACTGCTCCAAGCTGTCTTTGGTAGAGCCATTAAAGTATGGTGTGTAAATTTGCATGCATAAAACTTAGGAACCACACAACATATTTATTTTGAAGATGTATAATTCTTAAAAAGTTCAACAAAAATGTGAAGTGGGCCCACCTTGCCAATAAATTGGAAGAGTCTCAGACAATTTTGAATAAAATTTTAAAAAGTGTAACTGTCTCATTCTTCATTGTTTGTTCATTCATTCTGATTTGGGCTAACGTTAATATAAGAGAAAAATGTGAAATACCTAACGTGATGAGTTTTATGAATAAAAGAGTCAGCGTGGTTGGCAGAGGGATTTGTTCCTCTGAAATGTGCCTCTCATGAGAGATTCAATTCTCAGAACTTACCTATCGCTTGAGTTGCTGTTCAGTTAGCAAGAAAGAACAGAAAGGTTTGCATTTCTAAATAAGCTCTCTTTTGTTTATTTATCTATCTATTTATCTATCTACTTATTTATGATTTCTGCTTGTTTAAAACTGGGTCTTACGTAGCCACAGGGTCTCTGGACTCACAGTGGTCCTCAAATTCAGTGGCGACCTTGAAAGTCATCTGTTTGCTTGTTTGCTTGCTTGCTTGCTTGCTTGCTTGCTTGCTTGCTTGCTTGCTTGCTTGCTTGCTTGCTTGCTTGCTTGTTTGTTTGCTTGCTTGCTTGCTTGCTTGCTTGCTTGTTTGTAGAGAGCCCTCTCTTAGCCCAGCCTGGCTGGAGTTCTCTCGGTAGCTGAGGATGGTTCAGGACAGGAGTAGTCCCACCTCCACTTCCTAAATGCTGGGATCGCAGGCAACACTCAGCCTGTTTGCAAGGCTGGGGCTGGGGCCCAGGGCCCAGTATGTGCCGAGTAGCTCTCTCCTAAGGGGCCACACCCACAGCCCCAGGGGGCGCGTGTCCTGGATGCACAGGATTACCTGTCCTCAGTTCTCCTACTCACGCTGGTTGCCAGAGATACATCCACCACTCTTTCTAGAGCCCTGGAGAGTGGGCGGAGGGCAACCTAGGAGGGAGGGTGGGGGAGGGGCCGGAGCCAGTTCTACTCTCCGCGGCACAAGCTGCCCCACCAGCTGGCTTCATGGTCTTCTAAGACCTCCAAGACTGTGGCCTTCTCTTTTTCTTTTTGCCCCTGGAGCTGACAACGGTTATATACTTTCAAATATTCATAGTCAAGATATTGTGGATAAACAGCCTAAGATTCACTAAATTAGGTCAACCCTCAGGCCGGGCCAACGTGAATGTCCCTCGTGTTGAAATTATCTGGTGTCATCTCCATTGATTGAAAAAGCACTACAGACTGAAGGAAGAAGTCTTATTACAAGATGTCCCCGAAGCAGATAAGACAGCAAGAAGCGCCCCCCTGCCTGCAAACGAGGGGTCTTATCTAGATTTTAATATGGCAGTAAGCAAATTATAAATGCTTTTGCAAGTGAGATAACGTGCATAGGAACTCAGATGTGTCTGAGGTTCCCATGGTTCGGTTCGGCCATAGTTGGCCGTGGAGTTCATTCACTCTCTGCAGGTCTTTGTTCTGTTCTTCCCCAGTGCATTTCACACAACTCCCCCCCCAAAAAAAACCCTCCTCCCAGAGCCAGGGAACACCACCTGAATGGTCACCCTCCTGCTGTCCAAGGTGCTGCAGACACTGAGACCAGCACCACTGGGGAACCCCCCCCCCCAATTTCCATGTGTTTCTTTCTCAAAACTGCCCGGAAACGCTGTGGGTACCAGCAAAGTCCTTGAACCTGGGTGCGCAGGCCCGGGAAGACGTTGTCCCGGCTTGCCTACAAATGCTTGCTGCAATGGCAGCTGGTTGTCACTGGCAGCTTCCTTTCTTGTTGCCTTCTAGGAGAGACAGGCTGAGTCGCTATCCCACCATCCTCCCACCAGCCAGAACTCACTACATGGGGCCAATGCACCATTTTCATCATTTGCTACAGCAGATGTTATTTAACAAGGCAATACTTAGCATAGCTAAGGGAATGGTCGCCCATGAGAATACATCAAGAACGCATGGGGGGGGCAGCCAGGTCGCTCAGCAGGTGAGGTGCTGCTTGTGCACCTGGTGAGTCCGGTTCCCAGAAGCCCACACGGTGAGAGAACTGGCTTCTGAAAGTTGACTCTGACCTCTGCCCTGGCATCCACTCATGCACCTTCTCTCTCTGTCTCTGTCTCTCTCATAAATCCATAAAATACTTGTAAAAAGGAATGTGTGCAGGCAGCCGGGCAGCTCGCGCGGATGCCCCCGCACGTCTGAGGAGCAGACGTTCCCGCAAGGTCCCAGCTGCGCTTCTGAGGAAGAGGCGCCGCTTGGAGCATGGGGCAGAGTGTGAGGTGTGGGCAAAGGAGAAGCCCCCACGCTAGAAAAGAAGCCTTCCCTGGGCAGGGAGCTCACCGCAGGACTTCCAGCTGGCCATGAATCTGCTCAGACAGAAACGGGCAAGGGAAGCCAGGGAGGCTGAGTCTGAAATAAAGAATTTAAAGCTTAAAACACCTCATTTCACATGTAAACGGAGGAATTTCGGGGGGATGGAGGGAGCCTGGGTCCCAGTTCCTGTCTGGAGGTGAACTGGCTTCAGAGGGTCCCATTCTGAATCCTCTAGTAGTCCTGTGGCATCTGCCACAGCAGGAGCGCTTGGTGGCCTGAACCACTCCCACGTGAGGTCAGTGGTCCATTGGGGGTAGGAGTTGGCCTCCAATTCCAGCCCAGGTCCCTGGACTCATACTTCCCGGTGTCCACAAGACGAGAAGAGCCCAGCCTGCAGCAGACTGCCCGGAGTGGACACCCAGCCGGCCTTTTAGGACTTGCCTGGTTCTCCCCTCCCTCAGCCACCTGCTGCCTCCCCCTTGCACGGAAGGCAGACAAGTAGTTCTGTTCTCAAGAGCAGGCGTGGCCGCCAGCAAGTGTCTCCCGACCTTAGGACCCATTGCTGAGGACCCGTGGGACGGGTCAGACCCCACTGCCCCTTGAGGACCGGTGGGATGGAGTCGGACCCCACTGCCCCCCAGGACCCACGGGACGAGGTCGGACCTCACTGCCCCCCAGGACCGGAGAGACAGGGTCAGACCCCTACTGCCTCCCCATCCCCGGTTCCTGTTTGTGGAGTCAGGTGCAAGGCTCCCGGCTGGCTGAAGGAGAGGGAGTGGACAGCAAGGGCAGCTTCTCCGGACGGCATGGGAGCTCAGGCCGGCTGGGATCCGATGTGCCTGAGTGTGCGTGGGCACAAGCCCCGCCCGAGTGACTGGGGTGAGTGTGGACCCAGAGTTGTGAGTAAAGAGAATCTCACATTGGCTCCAAAATGGAGCCATCCCGGGAGTCACTCTCAGGGAGGTGTGGCTGCAGTGTGGGGTCTTCCGTGACCTCTCACTCCCGGAGCCGGCGCCCGTCAAGGCTTGGAGCCTCTCTGAGACAAGGAGAAGAATGAGTCCTAAAGGAAATTCTGATCCTTCATGTGAGAGGAGAGAGAGAGAGAGAGAGTAGGAGAGGAGAGAAGGGAGGGAGAAAAAGGGGGCAAAGAGGAGACAGAGAGAGATGGAGGAGAGAAAAAGAGGAGGAGAGAAGGGAATTAGGAAGTGCAGAAAAGAGAAAGACTAGGAGGAGAAAGAGATGGGGGAGAAGAGAAAGAGAGAGAGAAGGCAGAGGAAGAAAGAGAGGACAGACGGGGAGAGAGACAGGGCAGAGGAGGAGAAAGACAGGACAGAGGGGGAGACGGCCTCGCCTAGGCTCGGTCTGTGGCCCCCAGTGCTAGCACTCAGGGGCGCCTCATTGAGACCTGCCAAGGTGCAGACACTGTGACGTGGCCGGTTCCACCCAGCGGGGTGCATGCAAACCCCTCGTGGCCGGCGTTGTGGTTATTCTTCCTTGATGACGAGCCCACGGCCCGAGGACTCATGGGGAGTAGGGTTTGTTCTGGCTTATGATGGTCTGGTCACTTCTCACTGTCCAGCTTGCCAGGAGAGCCCCCACCATCACCGGCAGCCGAGGGAACTGGCCACACCGTACCCATTCCACAGAATTGCTGAGAGACAAGTCTTTCTTCCCAGACTTCCTTAAAGCCCCCCATCTTACCCGCCTGCCAGGGACCACCCATACCTACCACGGCCTGAGCCTCCCTAGTCAACCTCCTGAAAGCTTGCTCAGCGCCTCACTCAATCACTGAGTCTTTACAAACGTGCCCAGAGTTTGAACCCACAACCGCCAAGTTGACACCCGTACCTAACTGTGACAGCTAGAGTCCTGGCACAAGCAAGACACGGGGTGACGGCTGCGGGCAAGAGACTGGAGTGCCAGGAGCAAAACCCAGAAAGACTCTGTGCAGATGGCAGAAGTTCAGCCCTGCAGCCGGAGCTGAGGTGTCCTACTCTAGGGCTGCCAGGGGCCAGTGGGCACCTTCCAGGGTAGGGGCCAGGGGGAGGCAGGGAGCGGCTTCAGGCACAGACTCGGAGCTTCAAAGGAGATGTGAGAGGAGAGAGAGCCAGGTGCCCCCTCTACACCTCGACAGCCAGAGGGGAAGGGAGGCCCAGGCCAGGGTCCTTCCTGTGTGTTCGTGGGGTCACACCCCAGCTTCCAGACAGCTGGCCCCGGGGGCTGAGCCCGCGCAGAGCAGCAGGGAGCAGATGGTTCTTCAGAGCAGCGTCTTTGCTGGCCTGAAAGAGGGACGTGTCCGGGGCTGGAGGCGGCGCGTGGGGAAATCCACCTATCCAGAGCGGGACCCCAGGGAGGCCAACAGAAGCGTCCTGCCAGGGAGAGGACAGCTTGCCTGCTCCCTGTCCCCTACCTGGAGTCTGGGACACGGAGCTCTGGCAGGTGGCTTCCAAACCTCCAGGGCGAGGGTCTGAGCAGGCCTGAGTCTCCGCAGTGCAACACCGGTGTTCCGTCTCCGAGTCACCTACAGTTGGTGAGCTGGGCGGGGCACAGCGCTGGGGGACAGACAGTAGGGACAGCTTACCTTGGGGCAGTGTGGGTGGGATGCGAAGGACTGTCTCAACCCCCTGGGTCCCACTGACACAGGCACACTCTGGGATAACAGCACAAGCCGTGGGCAGACGTGGGCAGAAGGCGTGTGAGGGAACTGCATGGAAGGGCTCAGAGCTGCAGCTCATTGGACAGAAAGCCCCGGGCCACCCCAGCTCCACACGATACAGGCGTAGAGGTGCACATTTGTCATCTTAGCACGGGGGAGGAGGCCACAAGTTTCACGGTCAAGCTACATCTGGAGCTGGGGGTTAGCCTGGGCTACCCAGATCACACCTGACCAAGGAAAAGAAAGACCTCTGCCCCCCCTCTGCCCCCTCTGCTCCCTCTGCTCCCTCTGCTCCCTCTGCCCCTCTGCCCCTCTCTGCCCCTCTCTGCCCCCTCTGCCCCCCTCAACTGAACCTGTCCCCAGGACCTACAAGCAGCATGTTTTCCTTGTCCTTCAGCCGGCCGCCCCGCCCCCAACCTTGTCATCTTTCCTGGGAGCCGGGTCCTGGGCCTTCAGCGCCAATGGGACAGGGCGGGCCACCTATTCTAACGGGGCTCTGCCGGGTGTGCAGCAGGGACCGAGCTGATTTCAGATCTGATTGCAGCAAGCCGGGCAGTGTGATTGCCAATCAGGGAGGAGATGAGATTCAGAGCCTCCTCCGCGTGGCCCCACCTCCAGGCCGCTGGCTATGCCGCTCTCAAAGCAGACCCGCAGAGAGGCCCCTGCGTGAGGCTCGCTGAGCTCCTGGACCCCCGCTGGGCCCCACCATCCCCAATCAGGGACCTCTTGCAAAGCTGCCCTTCCCGAGATTGCGGGGGCGCCCCAATGGCCTCAGGTGCTTAATGAGCTCAGGGTCCTGCACCCGCTGCGCTGGGAGGGTCGCCTAGCCACGGAGCGCAGTGGGGTGCAGGCAGGACAGCTCTGGCTGGCACGACTGCCCAGCCCTGAAGTGGGTTCAGACCGGGACAGCACCCGAGGTTTAGAGGTGTTGCCGTCTCACCCACAGCTGCTGGCAGAACTCCGGGTGAAAGCCCACATTCCGAATTTGAATATGAAGACTAATAAATGAGAAACTAAATCTAAACTCCGTATGCATCAGATGTGCACGGCAGCAGACGGGTCACGTAGGTCTGAAAATGCAAATGGTGTCGGTGACGCAGAGCGCGCTCTGCGTGGGACTGAGGCGCTGGCCTACCTGCCTGCGGAGGCCGAGGCCTCCTGCTTCAAGGTCACCTGTGGCCCTCCTTCTGGGTGGTCTACATTCTACACCAACATACTTCTGATGCCAACTTCCTCCTGCTTTGAGCCCGTGTGTTCTAGAAGCTTCTCTCAGTCATTGAGTAGCCCGAGCCTGTTGTCAGATCAGACAGGCACAGCTTGTAGAAAGTCTTATTTTGTGAATGTTTATTTTTCCCTCCTCCCTTGTATTTTCCAAGAAACCAACAAGCAGACATTCCTCAGGGCTTTTGAGGGTGGGTGATATAAAGGGCCCGACGCTCCGGCAGTGTCTCCTGGCCCAGCAGGATGCACGGGGTCCTGCTTTGCAGGCGGCAGCCCAGCAGGCATGCTCAGGCTGTCTGAAGCTCTCACTGCAGCTCGAAGGAGTGGCAGATGGTCTCAGGACCCGCCCGTGCTTTGGGAGAGATAAAGACATCGTTGACTTTAATGCAAAGTACATGAATCTTTGCCTTTTTTGCCTACGCATATGCGTGTGATGTGTGCATGCATATTTGCATGTTCACACGTGTGCACGTGCTTGTGGAGACCAGAGGTTGACACCCGTGTCTTTCTCCGTTGCTCTGCCCTTTACTGGGACGGGGTTTCTTTCTGAACGACACCCGTGTCTTTCTCCGTTGCTCTGCCCTTTTCTGAGACGGGGTTTCTTTCTGAACCGGAGTTTACTGACGGAGCTCAGCCCCCCAGCCTGCTTGCCCAGGATTCCCGATCCCAGCCTCCCAAGACCCGAGGCAAAGGCCCGCCGCCATGCCCACGGGCTGTTTTTATGTCCACCTAGCTTTTTCTCTGTGAGTCCTCAAGCCCTCGTGCTTACAAGGTTTTGCCCCAGCCGTCTCCCAGCCCTCTGCCCACCATACGTGAGCTCATCACCTCCTATCTCACTAGTCTGCGCGAGCCCGAGAAACTCCTCTGAGTTCAAGGTCATGGGTCTGACGCCACAGTCCTCACACAAGGAGGTGCAGCTGTCCGGAGGTCCCGAGGGGAGATGTGCGTGGCTGGAGACCCTGGACCCGTGTTCGTGGGTGAGCTGCCTGTCTGGAGTCACCACCCATCAGCTGGTCCAGACTCGTGTCCAGCCGCCATTCTGTGTCAGATGTGGAGTGGGAGGCGGCCCTTGTGGCGGCCCAAAGATGAAGCGCAGTCATTTTAGTCTCCCTGAAAATGCTGCGTGCCGTGTCACCCCATGGAGGCACGCGACAGTCGCTGCCGGCTTCCAGTGATCTGAAACAGACGCGCCAAGCACAGGTTGCTGTTGCTTCAGGAAATGTTGGGAAGAGACGTGATGAATGCTGAGCTGAGGCTCCGAACTGTGCTCTGTGCAGAGTGTGCAAGAATGTGTGGTGATGCGCGAGAGAAAGGACGGGTGTGTCAGCGCGCAGAGGTGCATGACAAGTGTGTCAGCGTGCAGAGGTGCATGTGCGCGAGAGAAAGGACGGGTGTGTCAGCGCGCAGAGGTGCATGACAAGTGTGTCAGCGTGCAGAGGTGCATGTGCGCGAGAGAAAGGACAGGTGTGTCAGTGCGCAGAGGTGCATGACAGGTGTGTCAGCGCGCAGAGGTGCATGTGCGCGAGAGAAAGGACAGGTGTGTCAGCGCGCAGAGGTGCATGACAGGTGTGTCAGTGTGCAGAGGTGCATGTGCGCGAGAGAATGGACACGTGTCAGTCTGCAGAGATGCCTCATGTGAGACAGAATAGGCAGGCATGTCAGCGTACACAGGTATGTCATGTGAGAGTGTGATTGTGTGTGTGTGCTTAAGTTAGAATCAAGAAACACACATAAGCATATGTACACAAATACACACATAGGCACACCACACCCACAGACATGCACAGATACACACACCACACATAGACATACACATATACACTCATACATATCCACACATCCACATACACACATAAATACACATTCAGACATATACCATACACACATACAGAGACATATGCCTACCACGATATGCAGAGAGATATATATACACCACACACAAACACACAGACATACAAACACTTATGCAGACCATACACACAGACATACAGCACATATACCACACACACATACATAAACATATACATGTACATTCAGACATATACCACAAACCCAAGACATACACATGCAGACACATACATGTGCAGACACACACATGTAGACACATATGCAGACACACATGCAGACACACACACGTAGACACACATGCAGACACACATGCAGACACGCATGTAGACACACATGTAGACACACATGTAGACACATGCAGACACACACATGCAGACACACACATGCAGACACACATATGCAGACACATGCAGACACACATGCAGACACACACATACAGGCACACATGTAGACACACATGTAGACACACATGTAGACACACACGTGCAGACACACACATGCAGACACACATGTAGACACACACACACACGCTCACGCAGCCCACAGGCCACTCCTCTTCGGCCACATGTGCTTGCTGCAGCCGTTAGTTCTGTCATTAGGGTTACCTACTTGATGGTCATGTGATGCTTTCCCATTAGGGGGATTGCAAGTGTCTTTGAAGCTGCTGTAAGCATGTGTTTGTGTGAACACACTTCTGTTCATTCGGAGGAATGTGCAGGCGGAGACTGATTTGTAAGACCATCCTTACCTTCCCAAGGCATCTCTGCTTCCTCACGTCTCCTCGTGGGGCATCATGTGAGATTCTGGTCACTGCCCATCTGACTGAGCGCAGCACGCCTCGCAGTTCTCAGGGTGCTGCTCTGCACCTCGAGAGCAGTGGGCCTCAGGACTGTGCACTTCTTTGCCATCCATGTGTTTCTTCTGTAAGACGCGTGCTCAGGGGCTTGGCCAGCACGTTGATCCTGGATGCATTTTGAAGATTCCTTGGAGATGTGCGCAAGCTCTTTGTCAGGACTCCCATCCTGTTCTTTCTTCTGTAGCAGATCTGGGCGGAACAAAAGGTTTTCGTTTTGGTCACTTTAGTTTTCCTCTGTGGAGCACACCACTAGCACTGTGGAGCACAACTTGTGTGTGGAGCACTCTTCTCGTGAGTGGAGCACTCCTCTCAAGGTGGAGCACACCTCTCAAGGTGGAGCACGCCTCTCAAGGTGGAGCACGCCTCTCAAGGTGGAGCACGCCTCTCACGGTGGAGCACGCCTCTCACGGTGGAGCACGCCTCTCAAGGTGGAGCACTCTCATGGTGGGGCACGCCTCTCACGGGTAGAGCACTCCTCTCAATGTGGAGCACTTCTCTCACGGGTGGAGCATGCCTCTCAAGGTGGAGCACTCCTCTCACAGGTGGAGCACGCCTCTCACGGGTGGAGCACGCCTCTCACGGGTGGAGCACGCCTCTCAAGGTGGAGCACTCCTCTCATGGGTGGAGCACGCCTCTCATGGGTGGAGCACTCCTCTCACGGGTGGAGCACGCCTCTCAAGGTGGAGCACTCCTCTCATGTTGTATCCCAGAACACTTCACTTGAGGAAGAACATGTTTTTTTAACATTTCCTCTAAGATTGTGACGGTTTTGTGTGTCACATTTATGACCACAATCAATGTCTAGTTAACACACAGGATTTTTCCTGCACCGTCCAGTAGTGCAGCCCCACTGGCTGGAGGATTGTCTGTTTCTATGCTCTGTCTTTGTACTTTGCCAAAAATCAATCGCGAGAGTCTATTTCTAGCCCCCCATTCTCTTGATCGATCCCTGTCTATCTTTTTGCCAATACAACATTGTCTTGATTATCCCAGCTTTAGTGTAAGTTTTAGGAAGGCTTAATTATTTTTTTCAAAATTATTTTTGTAATTCTAGTAACCTTTTCTGGGTAGGATTTAAAATAGCTGGTCTTTTTCAAAAGAATCCTACAAGAGTTTTATTAGGGTTGCCTGGATACATAATTCAGCAGAGTTTGATTAGGATCATCTGGATATCCCTAGATGAGCAGGGTTGATTAGTGTCATCTGGATATCTACAGGGCAGTAGGCTGTTAGGGTGTCCTGCATAGCATAGATAGTTCCAGAAGGGGTGGCATTCTTCTGGACAGCAAAGATGCTCCTGCACTTACCTAGGTCTTCCTTGATTTCCTTTCCCATCGTTCTGGATTTTTACTTTTCTTTCATGTATGTATATATGGAGTGCATGTGCACATACTTGCATGTGTGTGCATTACATGTGGTGTACATGTCATACGTGTGTGTGCATGAGTGCACTGGTGTGTGCACGCCTGTGGAGGCCCTAAGGTCATACTGAGAATAATCCTCCATTGCTTTCCACCTCACAGCTATGAGCACGTGTCCCTAATTGAACCCCGAGAACCCCGAGGGCTGGCAAGGCTGGTCTAACTAGCTGCCTGCTCCGGGGATTCCCAGGCTCCGCCTTCCAGGCTACAACTGCAGGCTGCTTCACCTGCCAGGCATTTTAATGTGGGATCTGGGATCCGAACTCAGGGCCTTTACTTGCGAGGCAAGAGCTTTAACCACTGAGCCGTCGACTCCACCCCACGTTCTGCATTTTTACCATGCATGTTCTGTGCCACAGTCTGTGGTATAAGCACCTACATACTTCGCATGTGCTGGTGACTCTGCGTGCCTACCGCTCACGTGCGCTTTCATGCCACGTGTCATCCGCTCAGGCCAAGCGTCAGTCTCAGGACGCCGTAAGCAGCTTTCCCCGCTCTGCCGCCACAATCATGTCGCTGGAGAAGAGAGGCAGCGCTAATTCTGTCTTCACCGTCCAGGTATTTTATTTCCTTCGCCTCGCATCAAAGGCAAAGGCGTCTTCTTGTAGGATGTGAATCGAAGCAGAAGTAGTGAGATTAGACATCTCGCCTTGTTCCAGCTTGATTTTATCGGCTGATTGACTGATTGATTATGTGTGTGTAAGGGA
This sequence comes from Typhlomys cinereus, assembly GCA_023101885.1. Taxonomy (NCBI): domain Eukaryota; kingdom Metazoa; phylum Chordata; class Mammalia; order Rodentia; family Platacanthomyidae; genus Typhlomys; species Typhlomys cinereus. The sequence continues at coordinate 777,275 of JALPQD010000651.1, forward strand.
GTATGAGGATATGTGTAGGAGAAGCACTTGAGTGTGTGCTGTGGAGGCCCAAAAGTGACATTGGCGACCACCCTAGATTGCTCTGCCTCATTATTGCTTGCTCTGAGTTCGCCAGGCTCTGCCCTCAGGGCCAGAAGCGCGGGCACCGATGGGAAGCGTGGGCTGCCGCCGGGAAGCGCGGGCACCGATGTGAAGCGTGGGCTGCCGCCGGGAAGCGCGGGCACCAATGTGAAGCGTGGGCTGCCGCCGGGAAGCGCGGGCACCAATGTGAAGCGTGGGCTGCTGCCGGGAAGCGCGGGCACCGCCGTTTCTGCCTGCTACTTCCTGTGGGATCTTGGGGCTTGAGCGCACGTTCTGCTTGCAAGGCGAAGGCTGCAACCCCTGAGCCGTCTTTCTGCCTCCTGCCTTGTCCGAGACAGAACTTTGCCGTGAAGCCTAGACTGGCCTCAAGCTCACAGCAATCTTCAGGCCCTACAGGAGCTGCAGTGACAGACAGGGGAGCCCCTGCCCCGCCGGCCCCCTCCAATGTGGCTCCCAGAGGAGCTGCTCATGGCCCAGCAGGTGCCACGCCGAAGGCCTCTCTGATTTGCCATCGACCGGCAGCTGCCGTGGTGCAGTCGCTCTTCGCTCGACCAGGGCTTGCTGCTGTGTGCTGACCACTCTTTGAAACCCTGAATGCAGTCGCATGGGGCTGGGGTCTGGTCGCTTCTCCCAGGGACACCAACTGCCGTCAGCTTGCTCAGCCGGCCCCTCGGGCTTCATGTCTTGACTTCCAGGGGCCACGGTTTGGTTCCAGATAACATTTCCGAGCCTCGCCAGGCTGCCCGCGCCTGGCCCCCACCGATGCCACACGGACGCTGGTCTGGAGCTGGGAGGCGGTCAGCGTCCAGCCTCTGGCCTTCACCGTGCTCGAAGGGGGGAGGCCCTTCCTCTACCCTTGTCTCTGGAAGTCCCCCACATTCCACAGCATTTGTGGGTTCCTCTTCCAAGTGACTGGCCCACGGGAACTTCTTCATTCCCACGTCTGCGGTTTCCTGCAGAAGCAGCGTCTGAAGCTAGGAGCCCTTCCTTGCGAAGGGAGAGCAGGGGGTCCCTGCTCGCTCCCACAGCGGGGTCCCCTCTCATGCAGAGAGCGCGTCTTCTGGTTGCGGGCCGTGACGCTGTAGAACAGGCTGGCCGGTGGCAGGAGAGCGACATCAGGACATTCTGTCCTGTTCTCACAGGCGGCTTGCTGGGCCTCTGACAGGCCGCTGGGCTCTCTGGGATGCCTGCTGCCCGTGTCTGCTGAGGGCCCTGGGTGCGCCCACACCCTAACCACACGCGTGCTGTGGGCCTTCTCAAGGGAAGGTAGCTCTCATGAACCCACCAGTCCCCCCTCGACAAGCTTCAGAAGCCCCTCACCCTCCATCCTGCCCTGGAGGCCACAGCGAGGAGGAGGAAGAGGCCAGCCTCAAGCGACTGCATAGCACCCCAGCAGGGGACCAGGTCCCTTACACATGTGCACAGTGGCCGCTGCTCTCGGTGCCTGTCCCGTCCCCCGTGGTGTATGCAGCTTCAGGTGGTCGTGCGTTGCTTCTGGCCTACTCAGTGGGCTGCGCGGACAGAGGCGGGTCCCGTCTCCAAAACCAGTTCAGAACCTTTTCACCCAGAAGCCTGTTCTGGCTTCTTAAGGAAAGACTCTAAGGTTGCCCGTTCAAAATCTAAGATCCGGGCTGGAGAGATCTCAGGGATTAAGACTCAGTCTCACAAACAGAAGGTCCTGAGTTCAGATCCCAGGAAGAAGTGACAGCAACCTGCACTCCTGGCCCTGGTGGGCAGAGCTTGGGAAATCCCAGTGTGAAGCAAAAAGGAGGTAGAAGCAATCTAGGATGATTCCCAAAGTCACCCTTAGGCTTCTAGAGGGACGGAAAGTGCCCTCTGATACACACACACACACACACACACACACACACACACAGAGTAAATAAATAAAGTGTAAAAATCTAAGATCTACTTTTTCTCCAAGAACCTCTGTTCCTTTAATGGAGGCTTCTAGAAATGCCGACAGTGTGTCCGCTGGCAGTGAGCGTTCCCGTGGGGTGGGCAGACCTGCTTGGCATCTCCACGTGGAGCCCACATCCTGCGTCCTCCTCCGCTGCCCCCTCTCTGTGCTCGGCTGCCTTTCTCTGCCTCGATACCTCTGTTCTGAGATATTTGCTAGTGTCGCTGACGCATTTGCTGGTTTGCTTTTGGCCTAATACATGCAAAACAACAGAATCGCCCAGCGAATGAAAGAGCTCAAGATCCCTTCCCTGTTCTTTTTGTCTCGCATGTTTAGCAATAAGGGATTTAAGGGGAAATTCCAGGGAAATGCGTGGCCCTCCATCCAGCTTCCTCCTGTCTTTACCTGCTTCTTGCTGTGATCAAAGACCGACAAGAGCCGCTGAAGGAAGGTTTTCCGACTCACAGGGTTGGTCCACCATGATGGGAAGACACGGAAGCAAGAATGTGAAGTGACGGTCACATGACTGATGGGAAGACACGGAAGCAAGAATGTGAAGTGACGGTCACATGACCCCCACAGCCAGGGGCAGGAGATGGATGCCGGCGCTCAGCCCTCTCTCTCCTTTTTATTCAGTCTAGAACCGCAGCCCAGGGAAAGACCCATCTTTAGAGAGGGTCTTCTCAGCCAACCCTCCTTGGAAGCAAGACATGCCCGGCCAAGTTGACAGTGAAGATGAGCTGTCAGCGCCCTTCACCTGAGGTAGGCTGACCCATGCCTGCCTTGGTTTTAGTTTATTTATCCTGTGATTCTTTTAACTTCTTCTGTGGTATGTGTGTGTGTGTGTGTGGTGTGGTGTGTGGATGTGTGGATGTGTGGATGTGTGCATGCATATGTGTATGCATGTGTGTGTGAGGTATATGAGTGTATTTATGCATGAGAGTGGACTTTATTTGTGTGTGTGGTATGTGCATAAGTGAGTGTGTCTGTATGTGTGTAGTGTGTATCTATTTGTGTGTGTGACTGTGTGAGTGTGTGTGGTGTGTGTGTATGTGTGTGTGTGTGGTCTGAGCATGTACAAATGAGTGTGTATTTCCCTGTATATGATACGTCTGTGTGCGTGTGTCAGTGTGCATGCACATGTGTATGTCTGTGTGTGTGGTCTTGTTTCTTCCTCTTGTTTTTAGAAAAGGAACACACAGACTTTGGTACTTCCATTAGCTGAGCTCAGAATCACTCCACCAAGGGTCAGTCATGGTAGGAACTTGGTACAGCCTCACAGGGACAGAGTGACATTCTGGATCTGGGCAGGAGGCTTCCTGTTTTGCCTGCAGGAGCGCGGCCCCTCGCACCTGGTGTGCCCGTGTGGTCGGGACCTTCTGTCTTCCCTCGCGCCTGGAAAGGCAGAGCCAGCCTGAGCAGCCATGCGCACCAGTTGACCACCAGCTGCTCAGAGCTCAGCAGGCGTTGCCCCCACCCAGTGGCCCCTGGAGAAACACCGAGGGTCAACCCACCCCCACCCTGCTCATCCGAACCCCCGGCTGGCTCCGGCTCAAGTGTCCCGCGCAGGCACATGGCGCCCTCTGCATCACATCCTGCCTCCCTGAGACACGCGGAGACACTGAGCCTGCGCAGGCAAAGCGTGGCCAGGGGGCGATGCGGGACCCCTGACAAGTTGTCCAGTCTCTGCTCTGGCCCCGTGTTGCAGTCTCGGGGTCCCACAGAGACCCTTGGGGGCGGGGTAAGCTGGCGCGAAGTCAACGACACAGACTCCGGGAGTCAGGTGGTGGCAACAGCAGGCTCGCAGGCTTGCAGATTGGCTTGTTTATATAGTGTGGGGGCAGCCTATGTACCCCACCCAACATCCTGTAAGTCCCAGCGTGAGATTTGCTGTGTTGTCCTGTCCTGTCCAGGTTGGTCCTCTCAGCCAGGCGGTTTGATGTCAGCACCAGGGACAGTGGCAGGTTCTAGCTTGAGGAAGTTGAATTTGCGCATGCGGCCCACACAGACGATACAGGCCCACCTGGCCCGCGCGGACAATACAGGCCCGCCTGGGTGTGGACAATACAGGTCCGCCTGATCCACAGGGACAGTACGTGCCCGCCTGGTCCGTTCCTCCTACAGCCCCGGGCACAGCCCTAGATGAAGAGGCTTCAGATGCCCACCAGGGCCGAAGCCTGCTAGCGGCCAAGACCTTCTCTCCTCGCTTCTTTCTCTTCCCAGCGGCACCAGCAGTGGTTCTGCTCCTTGCTGGGGGGCTTCTCACTGGGGGGGGGGCTCCTCGCTGGGGAGGCTCCTCGCTGGGGGGGCTCCTCGCTCGGGGGGGGTGCTGTAATGAGTCACTTGCTAAGCTGGACTCGGGGAGCCCCGCAACCATCAGGACCAGCCTGTCGCTAGCCCTGCCTGGTTCCCCTCTGCCTCACTGCCCCTCACCCCCCAGCTGAGGGATGCCCCCCAACACCACCCTGCCCCAGGGGACGCTCCCCCCAGAGCCACCCTGCCCCAGGGGACGCTCCCCCCAACACCACCCTGCCCCAGGGGACGCTCCCCCCAGAGCCACCCTGCCCCAGGGGACGCTCCCCCCCAGAGCCACCCTGCCCCAGGGGACGCTCCCCCCAGAGCCACCCTGCCCCAGGGGACGCTCCCCCCAGAGCCACCCTGCCCCAGGCTTATTCTCTCCAGAGAGCCAAGTAGCTGTGCTTCACGACATGACACAGGTGCTCATCACAGGGGAGGACAGTGGCTCTGGACTCTCCAGTTGTGAAGGACCCTGGTAAAGAAACGAAGGTGAGGGACACGCTCTCCCCCCCCAGCGCAGCCGCTGTGTGCACCACTCGCCCTCACACATCCACACCAGTGGTCGTGTCCACACTGATGGTCGTGTCCACACCAGCAGTCGTGTCCACACCGGTGGTTGTGTCCACGCCGGTGGTCATGTCCACGCCAATGGTCGTGTCCACACAGATGGTCGTGTCCACGCCGGTGGTCGTGTCCACACAGATGGTCGTGTCCACACCGATGGTCGTGTCCACACCGGTGGTTGTGTCCACACCGGTGGTCGTGTCCACGCCAATGGTCGTGTCCACACTGATGGTCGTGTCCACGCCAATGGTCGTGTCCACAGCTCGTCCTTCACACGTCCACACCGATGGTTGTGTCCATGCCAGTGGTCGTGTCCACGCCGATGGTCGTGTCCACACAGATGGTCGTGTCCACGCCGGTGGTCGTGTCCACACAGATGGTCGTGTCCATGCCATTGGTCGTGTCCACAGCTTGCCCTTCACACGTCCACACTGACAGTCGGTTGACACTAAGGACGAGTTACTTCTGGCTCTTGAGCAGATGGGGTCCTAACCACGGGTCGTCCATGAGCGTCGCTCAGTTTCAAATAATGCAGGAAAGCGCCTCACCAGTCTGACGTTAGAACGAGTCCTGTGTCCTCTTCCCTTCACGTGCGTCGCAGCAGAGCTGCCATCTCAGTGTGCCGTGCGGGCATCCGGCCATGCGGAGTCCGTGGGCAGCAGCACCCCCGTCCTGTCTTGAAAGCAGTCTGAGGTCCGTTCTCTTGCTTCGCAGTGTGCCCGTGTGGGCTTTGCCGTTGTCCCACCAGCCCATCGGCCCCGTCAGCATATTTCTCAGCCTCCTCGCCGTCTCTTGGCTCTGACACTCAGGTCTGACTTAACGCATGGCCAGTGTGCAGACATGTGCCAGGCACGGGACAAGCAGGGGACCATCTGAGCTGGTTGAGATGGGAAGTGGAGAGCCTCTTGCAGGCTGGCGCAGGGGGCGAGGGAGACAGGGGAAGGGCTCAGCTCAGTGGCACAGACAGAAGCCAAGTGACATATGCCCACTGCATCAGCCACATGCTGAGGCTAAACACCTGGCCGGAGCACCGCACGGCAGGACGGGCTTGGCCGGCTCAAGTTCCAGCGCAGGCCACCATGGCGAGGATGCCACGCGGCGGGAGTGGAAGGCTGCTGGTCACATTGCCCTGCAGTCAAGGGGAGAGAGAGAGAGAGGGAGAGAGAGAGAGAAATTGAGAGAGAGGAGAGAGGGAGGAATGTTAGTGCTCAGCCTGCCTTCTCCTTTTATTCGTTCTAGGTCCAACCCATAGTACAGCCATCTGCTTCAGGTAACCTAACCCAATGACTCCTCAGTGTTCCACGGCCTTTCCCCTCGGGGAGTCTAGGTCCTGTTGGGTGACAAGATTAACCATCACCCCGTTTCTCCTTGCCACAAAGGCCGAGAGGGACAGCACAAGGGAAGTTGATCCCAGAGGCTCATAGACCCACGGGACACTTTCATGAGCAGCAGGGCCTGGAAGATGGCAGAAGGACAGCTTTGCCCAGGGAGCTGGGTGTGAAAGGAGGCATTGAACCTCAGTGTGTCCAAGTCACACAGGACCGTGCTCATGGCAGGATTAAGCACGAGGCTGGTCTCAGCAGAAGGCTGGGGACAGTGTAGGGTCAGGGGCTCTGCTGAGCTGCTGACCTCTGTGGTGGTCTTCGCAAGGGACAAGAAAGCCCGGCCACTCTGAATGACAGACTGGATGACAGACAGGCTCACAGAGCATTAAAGCAATCAAGAGAGGATGGGGCACGCACGCACACACGCACATGCGTGCACACACACACGCACGCACACACAAACGCATGCACACGCATGCACACACACGCACACATGCGCACACCCGCACACACAAACGCATGCACACTTACTCGTACACATGCACACACGCATGCACGTGCACACTCATGGGGGGACATTCTGGACCACCCAAAAGCAAGAGTCAGGTCCGAGTTTCAATGAAGAATCTATAGAGCCACGCCCACTGCCCGTCAGCCCCTGGAGACTGAAGCAGAGCGGGGTTCATATAAGGCAGAAATGCTAAGGCTGAGACTGACCCCCCCAGAGCCAGACCCTACTCGGGAACCGAGCAGCAGAGAACAGTCTGCCCATCTTGGCCCCGAGCTGCGGGAGCAGCTCCAGTCAACCCTATCGAGTTGTCAGAGGCGGGGAGATGTGTAGTGGCCCCATAGCAGCTCCCCAGGGAGAGGAGGAGGCTCGTGGAAAACAACTGGTGGTCAAGGGCTGACTAGACAGAGCCTCCCGTCCACGCTACGGTGCCCAGCGCTGGCCTTGTGGAGAGACGACTGGCACAAGCGCTGGAATCTTGGTGCTGCCCTGGGCATCGCCCACACGCTTCTAGGCATCTCCTTAGCTGCTGATCCTGACCAGCGGCTCAGAGCTTCATTGCACAGTCAGTGTGAGGCGACCCCTGTGTTTTACGGACCCAGAGAAGTACCTGGAAGATGTAGGCACCTAAAAGAGCGAGGACAGGAGAACCAGTCCACAGGGTGTCAGGGCGAGGCCCGCGGGGAACCCTGGGGAGCTCTGCGGCTGGGCATGTCCCAGAGGACGCCCCGCAGGGTGCGCGAGGAAAAGCTACCAACAGTACCAGAGGCTGTGAGTGGAAACGCTTTCATGGGCCAAGAAAGATACTCCCGGAAGCCGGAAAATCCCAGCGCCAGGGTGGGCAGTGTTGTCAGGGGTGGGCAGTGTTGTCAGGGGTGGGCAGTGTTGTCAGGGTGGGCAGTGTTGTCAGGGTGGGCAGTGTTGTCAGGGGTGGGCGGTGTTGTGTCAGGGGTGGGCGGTGTTGTGTCAGGGGTGGGCGGTGTTGTGTCAGGGGTGGGCGGTGTTGTCAGGGGTGGGCAGTGTTGTCAGGGGTGGGCAGTGTTGTCAGGGGTGGGCAGTGTTGTCAGGGTGGGCAGTGTTGTGTCAGGGGTGGGCAGTGTTGTGTCAGAGGTGGGCAGTGTTGTCAGGGGTGGGCAGTGTTGTGTCAGGGATGGGCAGTGTTGTCAGGGGTGGGCAGTGTTGTCAGGGGTGGGCAGTGTTGTGCCAGGGGTGGGCTATGCCCCAGAAAGTTTAGGGGGCCCCAGAAGCTCTCTAAACCATTCGGACTATCGCTGCTGCTGTGGCCCCCAGCAGAACGGAGAGTGGGAGCCTGTTGCCCCGACACATGCTCTGGCTGCAGGAGCCCGCTGGAAAGCTCTCCAGCCGGCTAGCTTTGGCCATCCTGGAAGGCATGTGCAGGCTGCTGGGGAGAACTGCCAACAACGATCTTCCTAGGCACAGACCCTGTGTGGTGCGCTATCGCCATGCCAAGTAGATATGCCTGCTGCTGCACTCGTGGCATGACTGCTAGTGGTGCAAGCAGCTCTCCTCCACCTGGATCCAAGCCCGCTCCGCGGGAGGGAGGTCGCATCTGCACTTACAAACCTGGGCAAACCCCTGCGGCTGCGGAGCCCATGGGCCCGACAGGGAGCTAATGTTTTGCTCAGGGCTGGGATGCACCTGTTAATTGCCTTCTTCATGTTCATAGTCACAGCCTCGTGCTATGCTGCTTGCTGCCATCGGCCTCGTCAAGAAAGGTCGTGTTAACGTGGGCAGCAGTGACGGTGGAGACTCCCAGGTGGTCAAACAAGCACCGGTCGGATGCTCAGTCCCGATGGGATTGCGGTGCTGCCTCCCCCAGACTCAGACCGCTCAGGAGAGGAAGCAGAAGGCATACGCCAGCCAGAGGAAGGGATGACCGTGCCCACTGTCCTCGAGCCTGGCACAGCCTCTGCCTGCTTGAGCGCCCACAGTTGTGATGCCCAGTGAGACCTGCGTGCAATGAGGGAGGGGAGGGAGGGGCTGCGGGGCACTAGACACCTGCGGCCCCGAGAATATGTCGGTGTTAAAAGTGGCTGGCGTCGGGGAGGAACCTGTGCTCTTGTAGGTGACACGAGCCATTTTCTGCAGGTGACCCGGTTAAACTTGTCGGGTCACCGAGCTGGACTAATCATTTCTCTGCTATGCAAATGCCTTACGTGGTGCTTGTTGATGCGGCCTTCTTGGATTCTCAGGAAGGGTTCACACACGATGGGCGGGAAATCTCTACGCGCCACCTGAACACAGCGTGTATCAGAGCCTCGCCACCGCCGTAGTTACCCCACCAGCGCTCCGAAGCGCTGGAGACAAGACCCGGGGCTCATGAGTTTCCAGCACTGTCACAAGATAGCAGGCTGTGTAACAGGTATGAACATCTTAACACATGGCCGTAGGCTGCGGCTAACGGTTTCAGAAGTCAGCCGTATGCTTTGGCTCTGTTGCTTCCCGACCTGTGGTGAGGAAGACTGTGGCGTGAGGCGCATGGCTGGCAGGAACAGAGAGAGGAAGGATTGAGGCGGGACTGACTGCCAAGGCCTGGTCCTCAGCGATCCGCTTCTCCAGCTGGGCCCAGACCTCAGGTTGCTATCGCCTCCCAACGTGCCAGGGCTAGGGACCGAGTGGTCAGCCCATGAGCCCTGGGGACACTCACATTCAGGCCACACCACGAAGGGATGCTTCTATCTCAATGCCACAGCTGGGACGCTGATGTACCTGGCTCGCAAATGCACTGACCAGACGATGGAGACTGTTTGCACAAAATAGAGCTTTCTGCTCCTGCCCCTCGAGTCCCATCTGCGAGCAGACGGCCATGCCGGGCTGCGCAGTGTCCTCCGGAGCCCAGTGGGAGCATCCTGTGCAGGCAGAACTAGGCGGGTCCCGCTTCAGCAGTAGATGAGCAGTGATGGTGACATAGGCTCCCCCGAAGGGTGCACGACCCCCCACGGTCCCTCAGTGTCCCTCACAGAATGCACAGGTCCCTCAGTGTCCCTCACAGAATGCACAGGTCCCTCAGTGTCCCTCACAGAATGCACAGGTCCCTCAGTGTCCCTCACAGAATGCACAGGTCCCTCAGTGTCCCTCACAGAATGCACAGGTCCCTCAGTGTCCCTCATAGGTCCCTCATGGTCCTCATGGTCCTCATGGTCCCCCATGGTCCCTCATGGTCCCTCATGGTCCCCATCGTCCCCATGGTCCCCATGGTCCTCATGGTCCTCATGGTCCCTCATGGTCCCTCATGGTCCTCATGGTCCCTCATGGTCCTCATGGTCCTCATGGTCCTCATGGTCCCTCATGGTCCTCATGGTCCTCATAGTCCCTCATGGTCCCTCATGGTCCTCATGGTCCTCATGGTTCCTCATGGTCCTCATGGTCCTCATGGTCCCTCATGGTCCTCATGGTCCTCATAGTCCCTCATGGTCCCTCATGGTCCCCCATGGTCCTCATGGTCCTCATGGTCCCTCATGGTCCCTCATGGTCCCCATGGTCCTCATGGTCCTCATGGTCCTCATGGTCCCTCATGGTCCTCATGGTCCTCATGGTCCCTCATGGTCCTCATGGTCCTCATGGTCCTCATGGTCCTCATGGTCCCTCATGGTCCTCATGGTCCTCATGGTCCCTCATGGTCCTCATGGTCCTCATGGTCCTCATGGTCCTCATGGTCCCATGGTCCTCATGGTCCTCATGGTCCTCATGGTCCTCATGGTCCCTCATGGTCCCCATGGTCCTCATGGTCCTCATGGTCCTCATGGTCCCCCATGGTCCCTCATGGTCCCCCATGGTCCCCCATGGTCCTCATGGTCCTCATGGTCCTCATGGTCCTCATGGTCCTCATGGTCCTCATGGTCCCCCATGGTCCTCATGGTCCCCATGGTCCTCATGGTCCCTCATGGTCCCTCATGGTCCTCATGGTCCTCATGGTCCCTCATGGTCCTCATGGTCCCCATGGTCCCCATGGTCCTCATGGTCCCCCATGGTCCTCATGGTCCCCATGGTCCTCATGGTCCTCATGGTCCCATGGTCCCCATGGTCCTCATGGTCCTCATGGTCCCCATGGTCCTCATGGTCCTCATGGTCCTCATGGTCCTCATGGTCCCTCATGGTCCTCATGGTCCTCATGGTCCTCATGGTCCTCATGGTCCCTCATGGTCCCTCATGGTCCTCATGGTCCCTCATGGTCCCTCATGGTCCCTCATGGTCCCTCATGGTCCCTCATGGTCCCTCATGGTCCCTCATGGTCCCCGTGGTCCCCCATGGTCCTCATGGTCCCTCATGGTCCCTCATGGTCCCCGTGGTCCCCCATGGTCCCTCATGGTCCTCATGGTCCCTCATGGTCCTCATGGTCCCTCATGGTCCCCCATGGTCCTCATGGTCCCTCATGGTCCCTCATGGTCCCTCATGGTCCTTCATGGTCCCCATGGTCCTCATGGTCCTCATGGTCCCCCATGGTCCCTCATGGTCCTCATGGTCCCCATGGTCCTCATGGTCCTCATGGTCCCCCATGGTCCCTCATGGTCCTCATGGTCCTCATGGTCCCCCATGGTCCTCATGGTCCTCATGGTCCCCTATGGTCCCCATGGTCCTCATGGTCCCTCATGGTCCCTCATGGTCCCCCATGGTCCCCGTGGTCCCCATGGTCCCCGTGGTCCCCGTGGTCTCTTACTGTCTGAGGTACTCCTGCCGCAGATGGCAAGCACGTCCCATGCAGTGTCCAGCCCATCAATGAAGAACGTGCTGGTCGAGGTGCGACGGCGTTGACGACGCGCCCCTGTGGTCCACACTGGGCACAGCCATCAGGGACGGGAGCATCCTGCGCTCTGAGGAAAGCGTAAACTGCAGGCGGTTGGTGAAACCCAGGAGACGTTCATGGCTCCCTAGCAAAGCACAGAGCCCAGTCCGTGGCATTTGACCAGACGTGTTCCGTCGTCATCGTCTGAACATCACCCGACAGCTCCCAGAGCTGCTTGCCGCCAGCTCTCCCGACTTACAACTGTGCATAAACACGTGGAGCAGCCCGGACCCGCGGCCCACACAGCCAGATGCCGCTGCTTTCCCTTGTATTGAAATCAGGAGTGTGGGTGCAGTCACCATGATTTCAAGTTCAAAGGTCCTTAGGAAAACGCGCGGATGGAAATGTCCAGCCAGCCACCAGGGTAGGATGAAGAGCCCACACTATGCCATACAGCACACATCTCCCTGGGTGAGACAGTGTTACTGCTACTGTGAGCTGTGCAAATGTACACCGCAAAGTAATTACCACCCTGTGCCCTGGAAGTTAATAGTAAACTGCTTGTTTCCATGGGCACACAAGCGGTTGGCTGCTTCCAGCTTTGTATGGCTGTCCAGGTTGCTCAGTAAAACCAGCAAAGCAGCTCTTTTCTCATCTCATCGAGCACTCCTCCCCAGGGCTGTGCTCCAGGTCCTCCTCTCTGTGAGCACTCCTCCTCCTCCATAGAGCTGTGCTCCAGGTCCTCCTCTCTGGGAGCACTCCTCCTCCTCCCCAGGGCTGTGCTCCAGGTCCTCCTCTCTGTGAGCACTCCTCCTCCTCCCCAGGGCTGTGCTCCAGGTCCTCCTCTCTGTGAGCACTCCTCCTCCTCCCCAGGGCTGTGCTCCAGGTCCTCCTCTCTGTGAGCACTCCTCCTCCCCAGGGCTGTGCTCCAGGTCCTCCTCTCTGTGAGCACTCCTCCTCCTCCATAGAGCTGTGCTCCAGGTCCTCCTCTCTGTGAGCACTCCTCCTCCTCCATAGAGCTGTGCTCCAGGTCCTCCTCTCTGTGAGCACTCCTCCTCCTCCATAGAGCTGTGCTCCAGGTCCTCCTCTCTGTGAGCACTCCTCCTCCTCCCCAGGGCTGTGCTCCAGGTCCTCCTCTCTGTGAGCACTGCTCCTCCTCCATAGAGCTGTGCTCCAGGTCCTCCTCTCTGTGAGCACTCCTCCTCCTCCCCAGGGCTGTGCTCCAGGTCCTCCTCTCCGGGAGCACTCCTCCTCCTCCCCAGGGCTGTGCTCCAGGTCCTCCTCTCCGGGAGCACTCCTCCTCCCCAGACATTTTGAATGCATCTAGGGAGTTACCCAGGCCCCGGCAGAACTGAATCAATGCTCCAAGGTAGCAAGCGCTAGTGTTTGTCTCTATTTTGCTGCCTTCTAACTTTGTTGCCCCTGGAGGAAATCACCATTTTCTCCATTGGCCACAAGCGTCTCAGGAATTGTACCAGATGGTGATTTCTAATGAAAGGCGCCAAGGGCAAGGGAGGAAAGAGGGGTGGCTTGGCTCTAGGACCGGAAACCTCTTGTACAACTCTACGTGTCGTGATTTCAGTGTGAGTTTCTCCCCACAGGCTCCTGTGTTTGCAGTTTAGCGGTTGTTGATATTGGGGAAGGCCAGGCACCTTGAGGAGGTGGAGGTCACAGGAGCGGCCTCGAGGTCAGGGCGGCCCCGCCCCGCTTCCTCCCGGCTTGCTCTTGCTCTCTCTGCCTCCTGACAGCTGCAGTGACCTGAACCAGCCTCCTGCTTCTGCCTCCTGCCTTCTGCTACCGACTCCCGCCTTGATGGACTAGGTCCTCTCTGGAGGCACCAGCCAATAAATCTCCCATCGGTCCTTAAGTTGCGTCATGTCAAATCTCCCAGCAAAGAGCTGGGCCTTTTGGCTTCACCCATCACTATTGCTTTTTTTCGGTCATTGATCATCATGCTGTTTCACAGCACGGCACTCCAGGAGCACAGATCGGAGGACTTTCCTGCACCGTGAGCTGTTGAGCAGGCCGAGGAGGAGGCATGCGCAGGCTTCCTGTTCACCGCGACCATCAGCCTCGACCCATCTTCTCACTGCAATGGCTTCTAAGCTCCCTTTTCAAACTTCAGGGGGAAGTGTGTCCTTTAGCCCCCTCTCAAAGGCTCAGCTGGGTCCCAATGGCGGCACCCCGAGGACCAAGCCATGAAGACATCAGCCCTTGGGAGCCATCGAGGTCCATTTTGAAGCAGGAATGATCTCTAGCCTTTAGCTTTTCCATCTCTGTTTGGATGATTACTTTGGAGCCCCGTGATCCCAACTCGACGTTCCCTCCAGGCCCCGAGGGAGCCTGGCATGACGTCACTTCAGGGTCCTGCGGAGCCCGACTCAGGCCCCTCCACAAGCATCCTGTGGTCTTCTCTGCTCTGTGCTCCGAGCCCAGCTGGGGACCACCCAGTGTTCTAAGGGAGACTGTCAGACCCTTTTCTCAACATCTCCACTGTGGGTCTCCCTGCCACCCTGCCACCCTGCCACCTTGCCCCACATGGCCCCTGGGCCTCCCCGGCTCATTCTTCCAGTTCCTTGCCGCCACCTCCCAATGTTCCAGTGCTTGGCTCTTTGCATCCTCCGCAGCTCCTGTCACTGAGCATCGGCCACCCGCCCAAGGCGGCCACTGTCATGGGAGAGGTTGGGAGGAACCCTTCGGGATGCCAGGCTCCCTGACTTCCCTGTCCGTCTCCCGCTCTGGCTGCCTTGGGCTCCCCCACACCCCCCGCATCTAGCTGAGCCCATCGCTCAGTCCCATCACCAGCCCGGGACGGGGCTTGCTTCTCTCTTCCTTCTGTATGACGTCACCTGGACAAAACCTGTGATCGCAGAGCCCACGGGCCACAGGGAAGAGGAGTGTAGTCAGAGGTCAGAGGTCGCAAGTCGCAAGATGAGGACGGGGCTTGTAGGGTCCTGGAGAACCGATGAGCTAGAGTCTCCAGATGCGTGTGAGGTCTGTCCCACGCTGGGAGCAAGGAGTCCCAGCTGGCGTGCTGTCATTGTCGTGCTGTCATGCTCTGTGGGGTGCCTTCCCAGGCCGAGGGCTCCCTGCAGCCATGCTCAGCCATGGATGGTCGCACCTGCAGCGTCGACATCCTGGGCCGGGAGGTCCTCGCCCCTCCTCTGAGTTTCCCTCAAGACAAGGAGAGCCAGGACCCTTCTGGAAACTGAGTTTCCCTGTGGCCACAGCCAGTCCTGCATCCACAAGGTCTCAGGCAGGGACTTCCCCTGCCCTCTTCCCACCACACTTGAATGGTGACCCCAGGGAGGGCGGTCCTCGGTGACGTCACTCCTCAGGACTTCGTGTTTTCAGCTTGGAGCTGACACAGAAGTAAAGGAGGTTAAAAAGTGAGGCTCTTACTTTTCCTAGTTCTACTCCTTTCCAATTCAAAGCAAGCCCTTCGGCAGGGACCCACTAAACGCAGCTCAGCGCCTCGCCGCTTTATGTATTCATCAGCCCGTATCGGTGCCAGCACGGTGATATTTAAATATGCTCGCATGCAGGTATGAAATTAAGAGGTTTATTTTGTTTGTTTCATCAGTCATCTGCATCGTCTCCGAGGGCAGCAAGCGGGCACTGTCGGCTCCTCTGTGGCATCCAACAAGATCAATGTGCCTTCTGCCGTGAGGTAATGCTGTGCCCTAGAGCTGTCCTGGAACACGGGAACTGGGTGGGATCAGACAAAGACACTGAGTTTGTGGAATCGTGTTTTTTGTGGGAACCGAGAACAAAGTCTCAACAATAACCGCATAGCTAATTTTGCCTCTGATCCTTTCTTCCCCCTTAATGGAGCTCATTATGCCAACAGAAGTCTCAAAATGCTTTCTGCTGTATTTGGTGTTCTTGCAGCAATGTTTGCCAAGATTCAGGGTAGCCATTGTCTCACTTTTGGAGCAGCATCGGGCATCTAGCACGGCCTCCTGTGTGGGTCTCTGCGGTGGAGCCCCCAGGCATGGACCGAGGCCATGTCGCTGGCTCCCTGCAGAAGTTTCTGTGGCCTTGAGAGGACAGATGTGAGATAAATGCAAGGCAGCATGCCTAGCACCAAGAGCAAAAACTCACAGACGCAGAAACTTCAGAAGAGTTTCCACACTCATCATTAGGCGAGGGAGCCCACGGTGTGACGCCCTCCACCGTCCTGTGCGGCTGGAGTGTGTGGCACAGGGGCACGCTATGGGCACGCTATGGGCACGCTATGGGCACGCTATGGACATGCGCGTCTGCATCTGTGTTCCCCTCCACACCATACGTAGACATATACCCACCTAAGGCCTGTTTGCCAAACTCATAGTGATTTATGTAATTATAAGTGGAATGTATTTTACCAAACACACAAAGAGATCTTTATGCTGCTACTTAGGGTCTAGATTGAACTTAAACCACTACTTAGCCGATCTCTCTTAATAGGATACTAAAAGGAAATTTTATGACAACATTATCAGTAGCATTTTGCTGATAATTAGAATAACAATAATAATACCAAGATATTTTTCAGTAATAATGGTGTTATTAATGAGATTTTTATGAAAGACAGACTTCTTTGCTATAATTATGAAAATTGATCTTTTGCATTTTACTTATTCACTGAAATCAGGTAAGTGGCTTAACTACATGTATTATTTCTAATAAATATTCAAAAGAATGCATTTAAACAAGGCTCCTCATTCTATTCTTGCTCATATTCCTTGCATTTAAATAAAAGTGTAATTGCTCTGCTTTTTAAACTGCTAGTTTGGATCGGCTGTCTAACCTGCACAGTGCGGCGGTTCGCTGCTTGCATTTTTAATAGCTTTATTACCATCTGGTGAAGCCTTAATTTCTGACTCCCTTGAAGAGTCCTGCCTTTAAGTCAGCACTACAATTTAACCGGCAATAATCTGTCAAGATGAGATAAAGGCCCACACCAGAAGCAGCGCGCTGTTTTTGTGTAGCATTCTGTCACTGTTAAAGCAAGATCCGAGGATGTCAAAATGTAACCTCTGAAAGTTTTCTAAACTTGCAGCATAATTTTACAGTTCATGTTTTTACTCAATGGCTCCCGAATGTATTATCCTCTTCGCTGGGAAAAGCAACTGAAACCTGGGTCTAGTTGTCTTCTGAGTACGATTGCCTTAGGTACCAGTGGAAGACGCGCTGGGTGTGTTGTCTATGTGTACTGTGCACGGGGTGTGTCTGTGTGTACCATGCACACTCACAAAAGCTTCGAGGACAGCACAAAGTCCTGCGTGTTGTCTAGGAACCTGATTCCATGCGCAGCTGTGTGCTGATGTCTTTCAAAACTCAGCTCAAACCTATAACTGGAGAAATCGGACGAGTCCAGCACCAGCAACTAACAGGTGCCGCTCATTCCATATCCTCCTCCAGCAAGTTGTGAACAGATAGGATTGCGTGAAGGGCTGAGAACGGTCTGGAAAAAAGAAGTCTATTGCAAAAAAAATCAAAATTCTGTGCTAATTAGCATTAAATCATTAGCAACATAAAATACTTAATCAGTACTGGTTTAGGCTTCCAAATTAGCTATGTCATGTATGTGATGTGTGTATGTGTGCATGTGTATATATGTATGCATATTGTCTATATATATGTGTCTATGCATGTATATATGTGTGAGTATATGTGTATATGTGTGCATGCATACATATTTTATGCATGTGCATGTATTTATATGTGTGCATTTATGTGTGTGAAGCACACGTTATGTGGGTGCAGGTATGTATTGCATGTGTGAGTATATATGGCTGTGTAATATGTGCGTGTGTGATTTGTGACGTAATTTGTTCAGTTTGCTTTGCAACCTGCATGAGCCAAGATGAAAGAAGTCCATTGCTCTGCTTTTCTGCCTGGCTTCCAAGCCTCGTTCTTTCTTCCTGTCTCCTGGGCACTGGGACGCGGTCACCTGTCAGTCCGAGTGTAGCTCCGGAGCTGTCCTCTGACAGCCTGCTGGGCACTTCTCTTGACTTGAGATGAGCTCTGGGGCTGGTTGGACTGTTTCGGGCTGGGGATGGTGAATGCCCCTGGTGCTCTGACGATCCCGGTCCCTTGTCGTACTGCCAGTGTCCTTGCTATTCAGGACTGTGACCACTGCCCATCAGGCTGCACCCTGACCCTGGGGAGGCAGGCCTCTGGCATGCCCACGAGGGACCTTCTGGTTGAGGCAGGGCTGGGGAGCATGTGGGAGGCATTGTGATTGCATAATTGATCACGGTGGTTCTCGGTTGTGTTGATTGCATAAATGATCACGGTGGTTCTCGGCTGTGTTCATTGCATAAATGATCACGGTGGTTCTCGGCTGTGTTGATTGCATAAATGATCACGGTGGTTCTCGGCTGTGTTGATTGCATAAATGATCACGGTGGTTCTCGGCTGTGTTGATTGCATAAATGATCACGGTGGTTCTCGGCTGTGTTGATTGCATAAATGATCACGGTGGTTCTCGGCTGTGTTGATTGCATAAATGATCACGGTGGTTCTCGGCTGTGTTGATTGCATAAATGATCACGGTGGTTCTCGGCTGTGTTGATTCTATAAATGATCACGGTGGTTCTCGGCTGTGTTGATTCTATAAATGATCTATGTGGTTCTCGGCTGTGTTGATTCTATAAATGATCACGGTGGTTCTCGGCTGTGTTGATTCTATAAATGATCTATGTGGTTCTCGGCTGTGTTGATTCTATAAATGATCACGGTGGTTCTCGGCTGTGTTGATTCTATAAATGATCTATGTGGTTCTCGGCTGTGTTGATTCTATAAATGATCACGGTGGTTCTCGGCTGTGTTGATTCTATAAATGATCGCGGTGGTTCTCAGCTGTGTTCATTGCATAAATGATCACGGTGGTTCTCGGCTGTGTTCATTGCATAAATGATCTATTGGTTCTCGGCTGTGTTGATTGCATAATTGATCTATGTGGTTCTCGGCTGTGTTGATTGCATAATTGATCTATGTGGTTCTCGGCTGTGTTGATTGCATAATTGATCACGGTGGTTCTCGGCTGTGTTGATTGCATAATTGATCTATGTGGTTCTCGGCTGTGTTGATTGCATAAATGATCACGGTGGTTCTCGGCTGTGTTCATTGCATAAATGATCTATGTGGTTCTCGGCTGTGTTGATTGCATAATTGATCACGGTGGTTCTCGGCTGTGTTGATTGCATAATTGATCTATGTGGTTCTCGGCTGTGTTGATTGCATAAATGATCACGGTGGTTCTCGGCTGTGTTCATTGCATAAATGATCACGGTGGTTCTCGGCTGTGTTGATTCTATAAATGATCATGGTGGTTCTCGGCTGTGTTGATTGCATAAATGATCTATGTGGTTCTTGGCTGTGTTGATTGCATAAATGATCACGGTGGTTCTCGGCTGTGTTCATTGCATAATTGATCTATTGGTTCTCGGCTGTGTTGATTGCATAATTGATCTATGTGGTTCTCGGCTGTGTTGATTGCATAAATGATCTATGTGGTTCTCGGCTGTGTTCATTGCATAAATGATCACGGTGGTTCTCGGCTGTGTTCATTGCATAATTGATCTATGTGGTTTTCGGCTGTGTTGATTGCATAAATGATCACGGTGGTTCTCGGCTGTGTTGATTCTATAAATGATCACGGTGGTTCCTGGCTGTCTTCATTGCATAATCGATCATGGTTGTTCTCGGCTGTGTTGATTCTATAAATGGTCACTGTGGTTCCCTCCTCTGCTCTTGACTTTGGACGTGGCTCATCACCCTTCGCTGCTGCTGGAGTGATTTCTGCCGTGAAGGACCAAAACGTGGAGTTGTGGCAGCACTAAGATGCGTTGTTCTCCCCAGCTGACCGGTCAGGTGTTTATCACAGGGGCAGGACATGGAGCTGAGGTGCAGGGCTTGTGTCCTCCGACCGACTCACTGGACACTTCTTGGAGAAGTCTGGCCATCAGCTGGTAGTCGCATTTGGGGAGCGACATCTGAGGCCTTTGTTTCCTAGCGGTGCTTGCGCTGCCTCAGCGGCACCCGGGCGAGCACCAAGAATCATGACTCAGTATAATTGAGAACCCAGTCTTACTCGGACAATCAGCAGTGAAAGGAAGACAAGGCCGGCGAAGATGGTTCAGACGAAGGGATGAAGAAAGACCAGAGACTCTATCACCGCTCACAGGACAGCCTCGGGCAAGAGAGGAAAGCGGGAGAAACCAGAATCAGGCTTCAAGCTGTCCTGCCGCCTCGCCTCCCTCCCACCACATCCCTCCCAACTCCACTCTCGTCCCATCCCTTCATGCCTCTGTCACTTCCCACCCTCCCTTCCCCATCCCACTGAGCCCCTCCTTATCCCAACACACCCACCTCATCCTACCTTTCCTTCCCCATCCCACCACACTGCTGCCCTGCCCTGCCCAACTCCTGCCTTGCCTAGGCTGTAAGGCACTGAGCATGTCTGTTGGATCCTCATAATCAGCTTCGCCCCCCACTAGAAGAGTCGCTGTCCTCCAGGGGGGTGACACAGACACTCGAGCACTCGAGGCTGCAGCCGTCGGTCAGTGTCAGCCTCATGGTCAGCAGCAGGGTGTCCATGCAGACAATCCAGCTTCCGGCTCCAGCTGCCACGGCTCCTCCAGCTGCCCGCCTTTCTCATGGGTCTAAGCACCCAGCAAGCTGACTGAGACGGAAGCATTGGTGAGGCTAGAGGACATGTTCCTAGTCCATGGACAAGCGCACCGAGTGCGACCCAGTACAAGTCCCCACCTGAGGGAAAGCTCTAGAAGGTCGCCACAGCCTCAACAGCTCTCCTCAGCTCTGTCGCAGTGCGGCGACCCGAGACCTGGGCTCCCTTTTCTGCAGACTTTGCTCAGACTCAAGTGACCCTCCCTCCATGCACCCCTCCCTCCATGCACCCCTCCCTCCATGCACCCCTCCCTCCATGCACCCCTCCCTCCATGCACCCCTCCCTCCATGCACCCCTCCCTCCATGCACCCCTCCCTCCATGCACCCCTCCCTCCATGCACCCCTCCCTCCATGCACCCCTCCCTCCACCCCCAGAACTCCTGTGGCGTCCGCTTCCTCTGAAGACTAAGTCACAGGCTCTGGAGGTAGCTGACATTCATCATGACATGAATTAATAAACAGCCAGGAAGACTCGGGCTTTGCACAGTCCCCACAGAAAAGGCTTCTGGGCACAGAGGTCGTGAGTTACGCGAGGAAGGATTGGCAGCTCGTTCCTGTCGGCTCTTCTGAGCTCTGAGCTGCAGAGGACACAGGGTGTTAAAGACTCAAGAAGGAATCCCACTGCCGCCGTGTGAAAGGCAGCTTGGAGCCAGCGGGAGCCAGCGGGAGCCAGCAGGAGCCAGACCCAGGGCCTGACCTGGGGTCTGAGCCACAGGCCAGATCCAGGTTCTGAACTAGGCGTGAGTGCAGCACTGAGCTGGGCTCCAGGCGGGAGTGCAGCAAGGAGCTAGGCTCTGAGTCAAAGCCCTGAAGCACAGTCATATCCCTGAGTCAGGCCCTGAAGCCCTAGCAGGCCAGGGGGACATGAGAAGCCTCTTCTCTCATGCCTTGAATGCAGTGCTAGGGCTGCGTGCCCCGCTAGGGCTGCATTTCTTGCTGTGAGCCAGCGAGAGGCTAAAGTCTTGTAACATGAGGTATTGGTGAAGGAGCAGCTCACACATCCAGAACGTGCATCATGCATGAGCAGGTAGCTCAGTGGGCAGGTAGTCAGTGGGCAGGTAGCTCAGTGGGCAGGTAGTCAGTGGGCAGGTAGTCAGTGGGCAAGTAGTCAGTGGACAGGTAGCTCAGTGAACAGGTATTCAGTGGGCAGGTATTCAGTGGACAGGTAGTCAGTGGACAGATAGCTCAGTGGACAGAAGTTCAGTGGGCGGGTAGTCAGCGGGCAGGTAGTCAGTGGACAGAAGCTTAGTGGGCAGGTAGCTCAGTGGACAGGTAGCTCAGTAGACAGAAGCTCAGTGGACAGGTAGCTCAGTGGACAGGTAGTCAGTGGACAGAAGCTCAGTGGGCAGGTAGCTCAGTGGGCAGGTAGCTCAGTGGGCAGGTAGCTCAGTGGGCAGATAGTTAGTGGACAGGTAGTCAGTGGACAGAAGTCAGTGGACAGGTAGTCAGTGGGCAAGTAGTCAGTGGACAGTAGTAAGTGGACAGGTAGCTCAGTGGACAGAAGCTCAGTGGGCAGATAGCTCAGTGGGCAGATAATCGGTGAACAAGTAGTCAGTGGACAGCAGTCAGTGGACAGCAGTCAGTGGACAGTAGTCAGTGGACAGGTAGCTCAGTGGACAGAAGCTCAGTGGACAGGTAGTCAGTGGACAGAAGCTCAGTGGACAGGTAGTCAGTGGACAGAAGCTCAGTGGACAGGTAGTCAGTGGACAGAAGCTCAGTGGACAGAAGCTCAGTGGGCATGTAGCTCAGTGGACAGGTAGTCAGTGGACTGTCCATGAGAAGAGAGGACACATTTCCACACCACGGGCATCTTCCTCAGGAGCAAAGGCTTTCTCTCTCTCTCACCACTTCAGGTGGAGGCTTCTTCCCCAGCCTGCGTCCTGCATGCTCTTTCCAGGATGTGGGCCTCCATGGGTGTGTGACCTCATGCCATAATGGCTTGCAGCTCAGGACACACAGCCTGCCACAGAAGTAAGGAGGGAAGACCACGGTGATGAGGTGCTGAAACTAGGTTCTGAATCTCCCGGTGACGAGGGCTGAGCGCTACGTGTCTCCCGTGGGAGCTGGGCACAGTGGCCCGGTGCAGTGTTCAGACAGGAGCTGGCCCAGTGGGCAGAAGTCCTTCCACATTGTCACTACAAGTTCAGGGGAACTAGATCTGGACTGTGGCAAAATCGCACACAAAGACCTTGACAGCCAGCCAGATTTCTGTTTTCAGCCAGTTTAGGGTTACTATAATCTCATTATAATGCTTGAAAGACAGCAAGTAATAGAATCTCACAGTCGCTCTGGTCTCCGCGGCTGCGGCTTCCCCTGGTTACCTGGTGGGCCGGCTCAGCTTTCAGCCACTGATCTTGCGGGAATCATTACCCGGCTGGCAGTGGGTTCCCACCACCGTCAACAGTTTCACTGGGTCAAGCATCAAATTAACCCCTGAGCCCCTTCCCGGGAGCATCGCTCTTATTAAAGAGCAATTTGCTCCACAATCGCTGGGCCCGCAATGGACAAAGCGCTCGGTCCCCGAGAGTCCAGGCTTCCAGGGCTGCCCTGTATCCCATGAGCTACTGAGTGGCACAGAAACGTCTCCTCGGCCCGGAGGGTGTGGCCCTGAGCCCTCGCGCTTGCTTCACTGTCCCCCAAGAAGATAGAGCAGGTTGGGGAGATGGGGCGAATTACTGACAAGCTTCGTGGAGGAACTCGCCCGCTTTCGAACAGAGCTCAGGCCGGGCACAAGAGGTCCTGGGACACGCGGTTTGCCTCGTGGCTCTGCTGCACCGGGTCTTGCCCGGCACATCCAACTCGAGCACTAAATGTTGCCCGACTTCAGGGGAGGAAGGACGGGGCTTGGGAATTCCTCGCAGTGGGCAGGTCGCTGTAGAAGCAGCGCAAAGACGCCTGACAACTGGAGGTCTGCTTCTTGTTTGGAGGAGTTCACGGGAGCCTGTGCTTCTCGGGGCACCAGCACCTGAACGGGGGAAGCCCAGGCTGGGGAGCCCTGGGCTGTCTGGCGCTTGTCGGCCATTCCTGAGGTGGCTTTGGGTACCACGAGGACACAGGATGCGCCTGCTCCGTGGTTGGCAAGGAGGAGGCTGAGCCCGGGGGCTGCGGTGTGTCTGGGCGCACACCATGTGTTGACTGGACTGCAGGGTGCAGTGAACACGTCTGGCCTCGATGCACGATGCATTTGTTTCTTCCACGACTGCAAGGAAGTGGTGCGGCGGACATGAGGGAGACAGTGCTGGTGGGACAGCATGGCGCCGGCTGCCTCTGGACACCGTGTCACGTTGTGGTCTTAGCAGCCAAGACAGAGGGCAGCACCCACCTGCAACTCAGGGCAGCCACCAGGATGCCCGAGAGCTCTCTGCTCCCTGAGCCGGGCCAGCCAGACCTAGTCAGGGCGGGGCTCCACCGAGCACTATGCTGTGCCCACGCCAGCGTCCTGGGGCAGCCCTGGCCGTGCCTCATGGCGGGAAGCACACAGGTGAGGACGGGCAATTATCCTGTGGTCTCTAGATCCACCGCAGTGACCCCGACTGTCACCACTGATGGAAGCTGTCCTGAGCAGGCTGGTGCAAGGTCCCCTTACATGTAGGGTCTACATGTCCTTGCCCCCTAAAACTCACGTGCTGGCTCCCTCACAGTAGAATGGCTTCAGGCTGCAACTAGGCTGAAACTAAGGCCATACGTGGGGAATCTTCATGATGGAGTGGGGTCCTTGTAGGAGATGATGCGGAGATTCCTGTAACCTTCTTCCCTCCCTCTTCCCCCTCCCTCCTTCCCTGAGAAGTGAGGACACAACACAAGGTGGCCATTCACAGGCCACAGAGGTCTTCAATAGGAACTGGTCTCAGACTGGCTGCTTCTGGAATAGACGTCTGTAGTTTGACGCTCTCTGGGCTGATGTGGCTGCTCATGCTGGACAAGGCAATGGGCACCGGGCAACAGCAGCAGAAGGGGGCAAAGTGGCGCGTCTGTGAGACCTCAGACCCCTGCGTGAAGGAGAACTGTGCTGCCTCGGGGCCGTGACCACCCTGCAGGGCTCCCCCGGGAAGGCAGAGGAAATCAGACCCGCGTGACTGCAGCAGGTTTTCTTCAGCAGAATATTAGCATGAAGCATGAGAAGGGGGGGAGCCTGTGCCAGGACGCGGTTATTCACACGACGATGCTCCGCAGCTGCGCCAGCTTTTCATGGAGATGAGCGAAACCAAACCTGCTGCGGACGGATCTGCCTGGCGGCTCCTGTAGCTCAAAAGGAAGGGGGGCTCCACAAGGTCACCCTCGAGGTAACGCACTGAGCACCCGCTGCCCCGCCCTGGACGCCCCGTGGCACCTGGGGGCAAAACGTGGGTGCTTGGCTCTGGCGGTTTGCTCCAGGTGTCTCGGGAACACGATCCGAGATTCTTCCTTGGGAGAGTCACATCCATGTCCCCTGAGTTCCCTGGGAGTAAGAGCAGGGGCAGGAGCGAGTTCCCCACTCCGCTGACCCCACTCCTCCCCACACTCAGGGAAGCCGTCTCAGCCACGGCGATGGGCACTCGAGCTCAGAGAAACCCCAGTCAGATGGCCACTGGGAACGCTTGCGTGGCATTGTGTGGAATTGCTCGCTTAGGATTCTCCTTCCCGCCAAGGTAGCTGGACACCTTTCTGCAAATGCTAGACTTGAGAGGACAGCTGTGCACTGTGCCCTCTGGCTTCCAAGAGGAAAGGACGCGCCACGTCTCTCCAACCATGCTGACGTCCCAAACCCCCGCACCTCTGCCGTGATCCAAAGTCCTCCACCTCCGCCTGCGCCCTAAGGCCTCAGCTTACACTCTTGATTGGCAATGGGTTCGTGGTAGGTGTGGTTAGTTGGTTGCGCTGGAGTGAGGGTCCTGGCTCGGGACAATGGTGCCTTTGAACGAGAGACATCCACAGCTGCATGTGATATTCAGGCAAAGTGAAGCACAGGGCTCTGCACCCCCCGGGGGCGGAGTCAGGCAGCTCTGCACCCCCCGGGGGTGGAGTCGGGCAGCTCTGCACCCCCCGGGGGCGGAGTCGGGCAGCTCTGCACCCCCCGGGGGCGGAGTCAGGCAGCTCTGCACCCCCCAGGGGTGGAGTCGGGCAGCTCTGCACCCCCCGGGGGCGGAGTCGGGCAGCTCTGCACCGCGGAGTCGGGGGCACTCAAGAAGTTCAGGAGGCACCAAGGACTTGAGGGACTCACTCAACAAACTCAAAGGACACCAGGGGACACCCCAGGATTCAAGGTCATCTAGGATCAATGCTAGCAGCCGGGAGGTGTGGAGGACCAGCCCACACCCCTGGGTCAGGTAGGCACTGCCCTCGCCTGAACTTTTGGCCTCCAGAGCTATGAGGTTGATGCTGGGTTTCAAGTCACCGCATTTGTGGCCGGTTGGTGTGGGACCCAGGAAACCAACTTGCTGAGATTCAGTGATGACCAAGTCCGATATTCATGTCTTCCATACACTAAGCTGGGACATGACAGCCAAAGAAGCCCTAAATGCAAAAGCAGTAACCTACACAGTGACCCCCAACCCAGACAATGACCCCCAACCCAGACAGTGACCCCCCAACCCAGATGGTGACCCCTAATCCAGACAGTGACCCCCCAATCCAGACAGTGACCCCCAACCCAGACAGTGGCCTCCAATCCAGACAGTGACCCCCCCAATCCAAATAGTGACCCCCAACCCAGATAGTGACCCCCCAATCCAAATAGTGACCCCCAACCCAGATAATGATCCCCCAACCCAGACGGTGACCCCCCAACCCAGACAGTGACCCTCCAACCCAGACAGTGACCCCCCAATCCAAATAGTGACCCCCAACCCAGATAATGACCCCTAACCCAGAGAGTGGCCCCCAACCCAGACAGTGACCCCTCAACCCAGATAGTGACCCCCCACCCAGAGAGTAGCCCCCAACCCAGACAGTGACCCCCCCAATCAAAACAGTGACCCCCAACCCAGATAATGACCCCCAACCCAGACGGTGACCCCCCTCAACCCACACAGTGACCCCCCCATCCCCGGCTTCACTTCTCCTGTAGAGATGTTGGACCAGAACCTGCCCAAGGTGGTGCTGGGATCCCACGTGTGCAGCTCGCACACTGATACACACACGTGAGCAGCCTGGAGGGCCGTGGCCTGCAGGGACGTTACGCAGAAGGCCACAGCGGTGGCACACAGCAGGCAGAGGCCGAGGCCTGGGTGAGGCAGCGCCGCTTTGGAGACCCCAGCAAGTGAAGGAAGGGTCAGGCTCAAGAGCAAGGGTGGCTTGCGGCTGGAGACACAGGAGGAGGTGGGCGATGGTGGGCGGTGATGGCAGTGTGGGCAGTGTGGGCAGTGTGGGCACTATGAATCTGACCACTGAAGC
Organism: Typhlomys cinereus; assembly: GCA_023101885.1. Lineage (NCBI taxonomy): Eukaryota > Metazoa > Chordata > Mammalia > Rodentia > Platacanthomyidae > Typhlomys > Typhlomys cinereus. Next base: position 803,747 of record JALPQD010000651.1, read on the forward strand.
AGGACTGCTGGGCACGAGGAGGAAGCACCGTCAGGCCTGTGCTGTCCTCCCATCTCCCCTCCTTGCCTGCGAACACACAGAACCTCAGGAAAGACAATCTGTTGGGCCAAGACCACCAAGCAAAAGCATCAGAGGTCGGCCACGACATAGTCTCCTGAGGGCAGCCACGACATAGTCTCCTGAGGGCAGCCACGACGGTCTCCTGAGGGCAGCCACGACATAGTCTCCTGAGGGCAGCCACGACAGTCTTCTGAGGGCAGCCACGACTTAGTCTTCTGAGGGCGGCCATGACGTAGTCTCCCGAGATCGGCCACGACATAGTCTCCCGAGATCAGCCACGTCATAGTCTCCTGAGGGCAGCCACGAGCATAGTCTCCTGAGAGCAGCCACGAGCATAGTCTCCTGAGGGCAGCCACGACATAGTCTCCTGAGGGCAGCCACGACATAGTCTCCTGAGGGCAGCCACGACAGTCTCCTGAGGGCAGCCACGACATAGTCTCCTGAGGGCAGCCACGACAGTCTCCTGAGGGCAGCCACGACTTAGTTAGTCTTCTGAGGGTGGCCATGACGTAGTCTCCCAAGATCGGCCACGACATAGTCTCCCGAGATCAGCCACGACAGTCTCCTGAGAGCAGCCACGACAGTCTCCTGAGAGCAGCCACGACAGTCTCCTGAGGGCAGCCACGACTTAGTTAGTCTTCTGAGGGCAGCCATGACTTAGTTAGTCTTCTGAGGGTGGCCATGACGTAGTCTCCCAAGATCGGCCACGACATAGTCTCCCGAGATCAGCCACGACAGTCTCCTGAGAGCAGCCACGACAGTCTCCTGAGAGTAGCCACGACAGTCTCCTGAGGGCAGCCACGACTTAGTTAGTCTTCTGAGGGCAGCCATGACTTAGTTAGTCTTCTGAGGGCAGCCATGACGTAGTCTCCCAAGATCGGCCACGACATAGTCTCCCGAGATCAGCCACGACATAGTCTCCTGAGAGCAGCCACGACAGTCTCTGGTCCTCTCCATTATGGTACTGTGCACCTTGTCTTGCCTCCTGCCCTAGTAGACTTCTCTGGTCTGAGTCACACTGCACTTGTTGATGACCCTTGCATGGGACGACTTGATACAGAGCTCCCCCACACCTGACCCCTGGTCACAGCTGCTGCTGCTGCTTAAAGCTCAGGGCAGCACTCATGCCCCATCCGGTCGCTCTGGTGTTCCTGAGGGCCTTGGGGCATCTGAGATCACCCTGAGCGTCGCACGTAAATACGGCGTGTGGGGCACGGTACGGAGAGACAGCTGTGGAAGCAAATCTGGACCAAGTCGTGGGCCACTTATCAAGGTCTCCACCAAATCCAGGGCTCCCAGGAACGGCTGGGATAGAATCACTCAGGGTCCCGTGCAAGCCAGCGAGATCGGACTCTCTGGTGGGGTATTCTGTCTCACACATTCCCGGGGCTTGGGGTTGAACTCCCCAGGAGGGCCCTCAGGGCTCACTCTGGCTTGAGGGTTCTCCCTGGGGGTGGGGCACGCAGCCCAGGCAGGCACAGAGGGCGTGGTGGCCAGGGGCTGTCGGTCATCCGCTTGGTGGCACATCCATTACCTGTTTGCAAGTAGCTGTCTGCAGTCAGAGGAATGTGCCGGCACCAAGGACCCGCCAGGGGCCATGACCTGCCCCCCTACAAGGACCCGCCAGGGGCCATGACCTGCCCCCCCACAAGGACCCGCCAGGAGCCATGACCTGCCCCCCTACAAGGACCCGCCAGCGGCCATGACCTGCCCCCCTACAAGGACCCGCCAGGGGCCATGACCTGCCCCCCCACAAGGACCCGCCAGGGGCCATGACCTGCCCCCCCACAAGGATCCATCAGCAGCCATGACCTGCCCCCCCACAAGGACCCGCCAGGGGCCATGACCTGCCCCCCCACAAGGATCCATCAGCAGCCATGACCTGCCCCCCCACAAGGACCCGCCAGCGGCCATGACCTGCCCCCCCACAAGGACCCGCCAGCGGCCATAACCTGCCCCCCCCCCCGACAAGGACCCGCCAGCAGCCATGACCTGCCCCCCCACAAGGACCCGCCAACGGCCATGACCTGCCCCCCCACAAGGACCCGCCAGCGGCCATGACCTGCCCCCCCACAAGGACCCGCCAGCGGCCATGACCTGCCCCCCACAAGGACCCGCCAGCGGCCATGACCTGCCCCCCCACAAGGACCCGCCAGCGGCCATGACCTGCCCCCCCACAAGGATCCATCAGCAGCCATGACCTGCCCCCAAGCACGAGGCTCCAGGTTCACTACTCTGAGGCGTGAGTGTGCACAGGCGTGTTCACTGGGGGTCCTGTTTCAGCACCTCGCGAGAGGCATATACCCCCCTCTTCTCAGAGGTCAAGGTCAGGCTTGGGGCCTCTGCTGGGCCCTGGCAGAGAGGGGTGTCCATCGGGGTGACGCACAGCCTCTCTGGTTGTGGGGGTGTGGCCGATGGCTCCGGTCACACTGCATCTGTCTCCCTGGGGTGCGGACCCGGCTGGGGCAGGGCTGTGAGAGCCGCCACACCAGCGCCCACCGCAGTGCTGGCGGAGGAGAAGCTCCGTGCTCCCCGCGCAGGTAAGTGTGGGCTGCCGCAGACAGGCCAGCAGCTCTCCACGAGGGCTGCTCAAGCTGTTGTCTCCAAGGGCAGCTAATCACTTGTTTAGCGATGTCAATGCTTCCGCAGAAAGGCCGAGTGAGCGTCAAAGCTAAGATGCAGGAGCCCCTGTCAACAGAGACTCATCAAGAAAGAAAGAAAAAAATGGAAAGAGTGAATTAGTCAACTGGAAAATAGAGCTTGATTTCCATAAAACTCTCAAACAGGGCTATGCATGAAGCCAGGATGTCTCCGAGACAGAGTCCTTGAACAGGTTAATGGTGGGTCTGGCTCTGGAAAGCGGGGACCTCGCTGAGGTTCAGGGCCCGGCCACAGTGGGGAGCATTTCAACGAAGGACCCTGGCCTTTCTCTTGAGCAATCGCACTAGCTCAAGCGCGTGGACTCTGAAAACAGTCTGCTCGCCTCTCCCCCAGCTCGGTGGGGAAGTTTGTCGCGCTCACACTCCGTGCGGTGCACATCGGACCGGCCTTGCCGCTCCTTCTCCAGGGCTGCATATTTCCCTTTCCTCACTTTGATCTAGCTGAGGTGATTCCAGTTTTCTCTGTTGTTTGGGCATCTCTAGGTTTCGCCCTAAACTTGTGACTGTGTTCTTTGTTCCTCACACACGCAACACCAACTGTCCGTGTCAGCAAAAGTGGGGAGCCCGGGTCCTCTGTTCCCTCACTCTTCCTGGACTCACGATGTTGGTGATGCTGGGGTCTTTGTGTCATCCTATTTGTGGGGGCTCTTGGGAAGATCCCCTACCTCGGGATGATGGAGAATACAAAGTCACCCCAAAACCAGTACATAATACATAAAGGAGATTTATTGTCAAGCAAGCAGGAGGACAAAACAGGCAAGCAGCATGCAGCATGGCCGTCTCAGGAGCAGAGGGGCAGAGAGACAGAGACAGACGGACAGACAGAGAGATCTAGGCCTCTCATATGGCATGGCATGCGACCAGGAGTACTGGGATAGAAGGGGGCTCACCCCAGGGTGGGTGAAAGTCCTTGGGAGAACGGGCCATTTTATCGTAGCTGCAGGTGGACTGGGGCTGTGGGGAGGCTGAGGCGGCTGGGGCTGTGGCGCTGCAGGCAGGGTGGGTGTGGCACTATCGATTCAGGGAGGCCCTAGCCCGGGCTCCCAGATCCAGGTCTGGCTACGGACAAGCCTGAACAACAGAGCACCGTGCAGGCGGAGGGATGAACAGCCAATGGGAAGCGGCCATCTAACCTGCCCCTGCAATGGACACCTAGTAAGCGGCTAAATGACGGGTGGCTGCCCCCCCCAGCGGAGAGATGGCAACGCCTGATTGGGCCCCTGACCCTGTGTAAGCTCCAGTACTTCCGTAAATAAGAGTCTGCGGCAGCTCTCTGCCCGCTTCTCACCTGACTCCTGGGTCTGTGGTGACTCCCGCCCCTCATCCCCCCCCCCCAAGCCCCGAGGCTCCTGCCCACTTTCCCCCTCCTTTCCCCAGCTGGCCTGGTGGGGATTCGGCAGCAAGTGGGGGCTGTGGAGCTGTCCTGGGGAGGATAGATTTGCCTTATCTAAGTAGACTGGGAACTGCGAAGGGTTCTTTGAACTTGTACGGGGGGGGGGCAGCTTGAGTCATTTTGTGTATAACATGCTGTATTAGTCAGGGTTCTCTGAAGAAACAGAATCTATAGAATGTAGTATATAAATAGGTTTATTAAAATAACTCACAATAAAAATAGTGTCCTTCAAGGCAGCCGCCCACAGCCGCCTCGTTTTTGACCAGAATATTCCACAAAGCCAAAAGACCCCGAGAAGGTCTCAAGCCTTTATTTCTCTGGAGGGTCGAAGACGCTGGGTTCCGACGTCAGCGATGAGCAGTGAGCAGCAGCAAGGCCTAGAGACCAGGCTTCCAAGGCAGCGGGAGCAGCAGCAACGCGATGGAAAAGGTGAAGCTCCGAGTCAGCCAAGGACGGAGGCGGCAGCAGCAGCAGCCAAGAAGGCCCCGATGCTCTAAAAGTGAACGACGCACGCAGAGTGGACTCCACAGCAAGTCAGCACCAGACAAGGGAACAAGCAAGTCCCTCCTCTTTGCACCTCCTGTTACCACTGGAAAGCACCACCCACTGCGGGCTGGTTCTCCACAGCCATCAGTCAAGTACCTGCAGACTTGTTCGGGGGCCGTTCCAAGCATTAACCTTCCACAGCTGCCCCCACACAGTCTGCAGCTGTCAAGTTGACCCCAAAATGCAACCATAACAGGTGCCCAACATCTAGAACTATCTTTTATTAATAAGGACAAGGTAAAACAGCACTTTGTTACCTCTGGCCCACTGAAGCGTCAAGACCACCAGTCCCTGTACAGGGGCCGGGCACACCCCCGGGAGCTGGTGGGTGGATCCTGCCATGAGTGCGTAAGGCCCCCGGGGGCTCGCAGCTGCTCCACACACACCCTGCCATCCCCGCGGTCCGTCTGCATCTGGCCTGCTTTGCTGAAGCGATGCTGTCTGCCCTTCACCAGCGACAGGCTGTCACTCCATCAGACAGACCTCTCGAGGCCCCAACCTCTCGGCTGCTAAAGATGCTTTGAGAGCAGCTGCCTTGACTGTCAGACCAGAGGAGAGGAGGGTCAGAGGGGCCTGAGCTTCCCCGGCTGCCACAGGCCCCTTGCAGGCCTTTCCCTGCTCCCGCAGGCTCCCCTCTACTGTGGAGTCCCGGCTCGCCGCCTCCAAAGCCTGTGCTTGGATGGTCTCTCGAGCAAGCAGCCGCTCCCAGGTCCCGTGGCCTGGGGAGGGGCAGCAACGCAGAACTTGCACGTGCGCGTCTTTCCTGGACCTGGGGTTACTCAGGCGCAGAGAATTAAGGTCCAACTGCTCGAGCAAGAGAAAGGGGCCCAGGGGAACTAGAGCCAAGCCAGAAAGTCTTGGGAAGGAGAAACGGCGTACCGAGGGAAGGACAAACTGTCACAGAGGGAAACTGTCACCGAGGGAAGGAGAAACAGCGTCACTGAGGGAAGGACAAACAGCGTCGCGAGGGAAACAGCGTCGCGAGGGGCGAGCACACGTGTACTGGGCAGTCTAAAGAGAACCACGCATTCCCTCTTCACTGCCCTTGTCCATTTCCACACCAGGGACCACTGATGGGGGCGTCTCGATGCAGTGAGCTGTTCGGGGTGCGGCGGGAAAGGGTCTCTGAAGTTTCCTCTCTCGGGTCCGAGGGTGCAGGGCCCTGCGCAGTGGAAAGTGGGCCTTCCCTTGTCTGGTCCACAGGGAGCATCTCAGGTTGAGCCCTGTCCTGCAAGACTGGCACCTGTGCCACCTGAGGAGAGGGCTGGATACCAGCCTGTGTGCTCACCTGCCTGTTTCTTCTGTGCTCACCACAGGACCTTCCTGGCAGGCGACACCCTCAAGATGCTGGGCTACGAGACGCCCTCCCCACATGCGACACCCTCAAGATGCTGGGCTACGAGACGCCCTCCCCACATGCGACACCCTCAAGATGCCCACTGCTTTGTGTAAAGAACTTCATCTATTTTGCGCGCGCGTGCGTGTATATGTGTGTGTGAGAGAGAGAGAGAGAGACAGAGAGAGAGACAGACAGAGACAGGGAGGGAATCATCCAGGGTTGTTTCTACCCCCTTTTAAAACGGTTCGCTCACTCTGACCGCCAGGGCCAGAAGTGAAAGCTGCTGCTGTTGCCTGGTGTTTTTACACGGGACCTGAGAACCGAACTCAGGACCTTCTGCTTGTGAGGCAGAGTCTTACCCCTGAGCCATCTCTCCAGCCCTGCGTTCACAGCTTTTAATCACAAAATCCATCTGCGATGAAGTCTCTCTGGCCAAGGTCATTCTCCCCTGCCAGCTCACCAGCGGTTTCCCTAAGGGATCAATTCCCAGGCTGCTTCAGAGCCAGGGAATGGAGGGGACCCCTGAGAATGAACTGGCTGCCCTCTCCAGTGCCGCTCTCACCGGCACTCCTTCCTTCGCCTACACCAAGCGCTGCTGCCAGGTCTGAAGCAGCCATTGTGGGAGAGTAAGTCCCCAGCCAGAGCCAGCCTGTCACCTGCCCAAGCCAGAATTCCCACGGCAGAAATGGTGGAAGGTCGCTGACTCTTCACCTCTGAAAGTGAGTTTCCATGGTAACAAGAAAGATTCCCGTGGACCTGTCACAGTTCAAAACAACAAAGCAGAACAAGCCAGAGGCGCCCACTTGAACTTGAGCCCAGAGCATACTGCACCACCAGCTGTGTTCTCACGGACTGGACCACGGTGTGGTCCTGGGAAAAGCGGGCAGAACTTGGGCACCTGGGGGGTGGAGGGGATGAGGGAGGAGTGCTTCAGAGATTCTGCCTGTTGCAAACACTTGAGGTTAAAATTTCAGTTTCTGGAAATGGAAATTCCAGTTTCTGTTCCTGGTCTCAGGGCAGGCGACCTTCCATTAGAGTGAAGACAGGCCAACCGTGGAGGGAGAAGAGGCGCCCCGTGAGCACGCCCACCCGGAGGACGCCCTGCTTCCAGACCCCTGGCCGGCAGCCTCATGTGCCATGCGTAATTACAGGACTAGGTCCAAATGAAGGGCACAATTTATAGATGTGGGATCCTGGAGGAGGGGGCCTTGATCTTGGGGGGGCGATCCTGGAGGGGGGACGTGATCTATTTGCAGCAGATAGATGTTTTTTTCAGGCCCTTTAGGAGACACCCAGCCCCCCTTGGTTGCTGACTGTAAAATAAGGAAGCTGTTCCCCGCGGCAACAATGGGTTCCCACAGTGCTTTTCTGCACAGCCTGCAGCTGCGGGGCAAGGGAGACTCAGCCGCAGGGAGACGCTTTCCCCAGCGTTTCTATGGGCCGGGAGGCCTCCCACTGCTCCCCGTGTGTTTTCTATGCAAAACTGCAGAAGAAGTGACATTTTAAAAGTTTTGACCTTTTTTTTTTTCTTCTTTTCTTTTTTCTTCTTCTTTTTTTTCTTCACGAACCAAAGCATACATTTTTAAAACCTTCTGACGGGTATCTGTAAGAAATGGCAATAGCCATTACTGCAATGATAAAATGTTTCGAAATTTAACAATTCTATATTGAACGTAAGGCACAGATAACCTCTGTCTGAATATGGAGAATGGTGTGGGGCGACTGTATCCTGCGTCAGGAGAAAGGATTATGACAGGTTACAGGCAGATTAGGAACCAGATCTCCGGACTTGACGCCATGTTTTCAATTGCTTATTTAGATCTGTATGATTCCCCCCCCCCAAAAAAAAAGATTTGGGAGAGTTTTGCATGTATATCACAAGTTGAGTCTACTCTTAGTATGCTGTTTGGAAAACCATGTTTAAAACAATGAAAATATTATTTTTAAAATTCAGTTTGTGAACCAATACGTTTAGGTGGATTTTTTGTTTTTGTCTTTTGAGAAAACTTGGACTTTGATTTAAATCCAAAACTCCTCCTCCCTTTTTTAAAAATGAAGAACAAAATGACCAAGGGGCAGAATGACAAGAGAATTTTTTAAAGACCATGCAACTAGTAAGGGATGCGGATGGAGGAGGGGCTCAAATACAAAGATATAAAGAAGACTGGACGCTCCTCTTGGAAAGCAGGACCCGCATCCTGCAGGGCAGCTGGACTCTGCCGGCCAGCTCCTCCCGGGGCACTGGAACGATGATTTTCAGGACTGGGTGGTGGCCGGGGCTGGTGCCATCCCGAGGGTGAGAGACGGGTGGGTGCGGACCAGCTCCTCCTCCAAGAGCCAGGCCTGGAGCCCGGAGCCCAGGGCAGCCCAGGAGACCCTCACCGAACCCCCCTCTGACCTCTTGCCCTCTTCGCTGGACCTTGGCGTGCTTGCGAGCTGGCTCACCCCAAACCTCCCTCGCAGAGAGAGGCCAAGCTCAGGCACAGCCAGAGCCACGGACACATGCGCAGAATGAGAACGCGGAGCCCACTTGGGTCTCTGGCCTGCCGAGACTCCTCCCCTTCCTCCCCCTCTTCCCCCTCCCTGTCCTCTTCCTTCCTCCTTCCTCCTCCCCTCCACTCCCTCCTTCTCCTCCTCCTCTCATCCTTCCTCCCTTCTTCCCTCTCATCCTTCTCCTCCCTCTCCCCTCCCCCTTCCCTTCCTCCTCTTCCTCTCTTCCTCCTCCTCTTTGCCTCATTTTGCTGGGGTTTCCCTTACAGCCGCTGATTCAGGGCAGAGCTGAACCAGAGGTGGCCGCCCACCCTCGCCCACTGGCCTGCTTGTCCACAAGGCAACCTCTTGCCCACCTCAACTCCAAAGAGCACACGCGCCTAGCCGCACCCTCCAGGGACGACCTCTGAGCGGGAGGGAGGGAAGATGGTAGAGAAGGCCCCGGACCCTCTGCTCACACAGGGGCTGCTGAGCGCGCCTTGGGTTGGCAGGAGCAGTGGGGGAGACCACCCCGGAAAGGTTGCTCTGACGCCCGCACCAGTAGGATAGCTTTGAAAGGGCCAATCCCGAGCCAGTGTCTCTGGTGGTGCGAGGTAAAGGAGGACGTCAAGCCGGTCACCCCGCCTTGCCCCATCCTGTGTGGGGTTTGCCCCGTCAGCTGCATCAGCCTGTGCTGGGAGTGTTCTGATGTCGGCCACTCGCACAGGTGACGGGGACACCCTGTCAACAGGAGCACAGAACGGGGGTCCGCAGGCGGGACGGCGCACGCTCACCGCACCCACACGGGCGGACGGCCCCCCATTCCGCACCCAGAGCACCCCTCCCCGTGCCGGGGAGGCTGCGTGGGATGGTGCTTCACGCTTGCAGGGCCTGGTGAAGGCCCCAGAATTCCGTGTGACATCCTCAGAGGAATCAATCAGTCGTTCTGTGCCTGCCTGTCACTGCGTGCAGAGTCACGCCTCAGGAAGCAGCCTGCCATTTGCAGATTTAAGAGCAAATAATAAATGTGTGTTTTTTAACTAAAGAAAATGAGCTGTGAAATACTTTATTAAGGAATCATTCCAAAAATCAAACCTGACTCTGAGTGATTGCTTGAGCTCTGCCGTGGAATCACACAAGCGTCCTTTTCCTAAATTCTTGCATTTCAAGACTCGTGCTAGGCTGCTGGATGGACTGGCTGGTAAGCGGAGAACCGGCAGCCACCCCGGTTTTGGTGTCGCTGCCCACAGACTCCAGGCTCAGCCTTCTTGTGGGGGAAACGGCTGTCAGATAAACAGAGTCCTGGATACCCCCCCACGGAGAAGGCACCAGGACGGGGCTCTGACCACCAGCTGTGGGGTTCGCCATCCTGGGACTGTGTATATTGAGCCAGGAGCTTGAACCTCAAAACCCAAGCAAACCAGACTCACCTGACAGCAGACGCGAGAGACATCCTCTAGCAGCGACAGGAGAGAAAAGGAAATGAAGGCCAGAGAGCAATTGTGCTTCTGGGCTAGAGACAAATATTGCATTACATTCCCCGGCTTTTCCTTTCTGTGTTTTATCTTACCTCTCTCCATTTTGATCATCTGCAAAATGGGGGTAATAATAGCATTTTCCTCCCGACGGAAGATGATGCTTCACTTCACCCGGTACAGCATAATGAACCATCGTTTTTGCTGAAAAGTGTCCGTGCGAGAGAAAGATGGGTTAAAATAGCTCCTCAGAAGCGAGGCAGAGGTCTGCAAAGATAACAGGCGACTTTTTCCGCGGACGGCTCTTCCAGGGAAGCCGCCCGTGCTGTGCGCTCGGCACCCCACAGAGCTTGGGGTGGGCCACGGCCGCCCCTCCGCTCTCCCAGTGGAACCAGCCACAGACGTCAGGTGTCCCGCGAAGTCTCAGCCGCTGAGGGTCTCCAGTGCTGAAGGAAAGGTGACCCGGTGACGGTTGTCTTGCTGTCATGACTGTTCCCTCACGGAGCTTGGCGTGTCACACGCGTCTCACAGGGCGAGGCGCGCACGTGGACGGCAGCTGTTGCAGTCACTAACCCCTGTCCCCGTGTGGGAACTTCGTGCAGACCCTAGTCAGCAGCGTGGCTTGTGCACTGGTCACTGATGTACAGACGCGAGACGTCACAAGCATGCGAACTGCCTTCTAATTAGATGTCACGCGCCACTAGTTCATTTGCCTGAAAAGGCTTTGAGCTCTGTGAACAAGGACCGGTGTGAGGCGCAGCTACGATGTCCGAGCAGCCTGTCCTGGCCTGTCTCTCAGCTTGTGTCCATCTCTCTGTCTAGGTCCTGGGTGAGATCGGCCTGTTCCCAGGGGAGCAGGAGCAAAGGGCTTCCTGTGTTGCTGTGTGCCGGGTCTGTATTCTGGAGATCAGCGGTGGGTGTTTTCGATGACATGAAGTCCAATGAGCCTGTCTGCCAAGGGAAGGAGTGTGGGTGGTGGGTGAGGACCCACCACAGGGGGTGTCTAACAGCTTCTTCCACGTTGGGGCCCTGGCCTGTTCTGTAGTGTCCCCTGCTGTGAAATCTCCTTTCCACTGTTTCACTGTGTGTGTGTGCGCGCGCGCACGCGCGCGTGTGATTATACCCATAGATTGGAAGAGCACTCAGCACTCAGTCTAGAAGTCTTCTTCTACAACTGAGGTAGAGAATCTCAACACTGGAAGACCAGTGACATAGACAACAGCCAACCAGAACGCAGAGCACCAGCGACCTGCGTTGCCCATAATTAGGTCAATCAAATCTCTCCCCATCCTAAGGCTCAGGGAACCTTTCAGAAGAGAGAGCAGTAAGCTTGGAAGGTCCACCACTGGACAAGACCCTCCTGCTGCATCCAGGAACTCACTGCAATGAGACTTGTCCTCACCAGACCTGCATAATGGGTGACATATGCATATGCCCCCGTAGACTACCAGGGTCTCAGAGAATAATTACATGCAGTGGAAACCTTAGGGCCTCGGGCTAGACAGATGAAGGAAAGGCCCCTGTCGGTGGGTCTGCCCAAGGAGAGGCCACTTGGTCTGAACCCCCGCCAAAGCAGACGATCTAGAGGGAACCCTGGGACCCATAGAAGCAGACAGACAGGTTGGTGGGAGGGACTGAGATGGATTGCTGAAGGGAGAGAAAGGAGGGAAGAAAGAAGGGAGGGAGGGAGGGAGAGGAGGGGGCAGGGGTTTTACAAATATGCTTGTAAACCTAGGGGGAAAAACACGATATAATGAAAAAGTTAAATGGAAAAACTATAGAAATAAAGATCTCCGAGGTCTCCAGCGAGTAGTCTGGCAAACCCGGCGGGCCTCCCACGCTGCCTCTCCGCCCGCGTGTACAACTGCATGCGGTGGTCTCTCAGGAGTGACCTCGGCCGTCTGCTTGACCAGGCTTCTGCCCCGGTGACCCCACAGTACATGGGTAGGGGTGCTATTGATTTAAATATGTCAAAGAGAAGCTTCAAGTGCAACATTTGAGCAAAAGCTGAAGCCGAGCGAGAAAGAGAGGAGAGGACATGACTTTTGTTGCAGGGTGTTACTGAGGTATCATTGCTACTGATCTCTCCTGCGCTTGGTCTGTAGAGCTTCATCACAGGCACACACGTGCATGGCACACTGGCCTCTGCGTGGTCCTGTGGAACTTTCGGTTGCAGACACCTGACCGTCAGGGTTTTAGCCGCCGACAGGCAGGTAGACAGCTTGTTGCTGGGGCAGCGCAAGTCCGCCGGCCCACAGTGGGTCTGCAACTGAGTTCTCGTCAGCAAATCATGAGGATCGCATGTGACATAGAACCGTGTCCGGGCCACGGAAGCCTCTGAAGTCTCACGGTGCAAATGACACACCACACTCTCCCAGCAGTGGCTCTCCACGGAGCCAAACATACACGGAAGGTCGTGGAAAGTTCACCGAGTGAGGAGGGTGCGCCTCTCCTAGCTGCAGGTGAAGTGGGAGGTGTTTGTGTAATTATTTGAAATGAGTCCTCCGAGCTCTATTGACGCAAAGGCAGTTGCATGTCTGTGCTCCTCCAGGCTTTGTGATTCACACGTGGCACCTTCTTTCTTCCCTCCCACTCCCACGTCAACAAGAATTCCAAAGGCGCGCGCCTCCATCTCCTTCAACACAGCTGGGACTCTTGGATGCCACAGAGCTTAACCTCTGTCACAGGAGAGCAAAGGCTGGACTCGGCTCACCTGAGTCCCCCCTCCCCGTGTCCCCCTGCATGTGGAGCTGACTGGCCTGCGCTATCCCCGCCCAAAGTTAACCCTGGGTGTCAACTTGACCACCTGCAGAGATGACCCAGATCAATACATTCACAGTGCAAAGAGCAGCCCTAGATCTGATTGGACCCTCCCAGTAACCGACCAGTGTCCGGGCCCAAGAACCAGCACGAACCCGAACCTACAAATGTGGGAATCTGAAGTGGGAGCAGTAGGAATTAAAAGTTTCAGGCTTTGGGTCAGAGGGGGTCTTGGATGTCCCTTATCATCCAAGCCAACTTTATTGTAAAAGTACAGGGTTTTTATAATCAAGAAGCAGGGCCAAATTCTTTACAGGACTATGTAAAATGCATACATTTTGGTTAACAAAAGGAAGACAGGAGTGACACCCAATTGCCTTGGGGCAGACATATTGCCAGGTATGCTAAACATGCATGCCACCTTGTTGCTAGAAGGGAATGGACAATGGTCCGTGAGTTAACATCTCTTTAGATAGGCAGGAAAGAACTGATAGGGAGGGAGAACAGCCCAGCCAGTTTCTTAGAGAAATAAAAGCGTTCCAAATGACCTAGGAGTTTTCTCTACTTCCAAGGAGGGAGCTCTATCGTTGTCTTGCAGACAAGAGGCAAACTCTCCACCCAAGGGAGGAGTCACTCAATGGCCTGTTCAGTTGCTAATGTATCATCCAGAGCTCAAGCTTGGGGCCTAGCAACCCCCACAGACCAGATCAAAGGAACCACAGAGCAGAAGACTTTGAAGAGAGACTCTCCGAAGCTGTGCTAGAAAACTCTTCCCTCCTGCCATTGGCTTCTTCACTTCTTCGACTCCCCAGGAATCCTCCAGCCTTCCGCCGTCACCCACTGGCCTGCTGGACTGAACAGCTCTCAGCCTCCAGGATGTCTGCAGTGACGTAGCTGCCTCCAGCTTCAGCCTCCAGCCATGCCGCCTCCTCCATGAACGACTGTGTCTCCCTCTGGAACCGTAAGCTGAATCAGCCTCCCTTTCTCCCTGCAGTTGCTCGACTTTGAGTGCTCTGTCGCAGCACTGGTTAGCAGTAGCGCTTACACTCCCCTACCCTCCTGCATAAGGAGCGGGCTCCCCTGTGCCCTCCCCTGTGCCCTCCTGCATATGCACACCAGCCTCGTAGACCTCAGCCAGAGTTTGCTGAGACCCACAGACTTCTGAGACCTCGTCAGGTTCGCAGCACCTTCCAGGGACCCCTCCATTCTTATGTTCACCCCGGGGCCAGCAGGCTGTGCCAGCCGGTCTGAGCCCTGGCACTCGGGGTGGGGCCTGGTGTGGCGCTCGAGAAGCCCGGTGTGGCGCTGTCTGTGATGTTGGTACTAGAGACACAGACTCAAGAGGATCCCGGGGCTTGCTGGCCAGAGAACCCGCCAAATCTGTGAGCTGCAGGTTCTGGGAGTCTTGTCGTGGAATGAGGGGGAGACCCACTGAGGAAGACACCTGTCAACCTCTGGCCTCCACACACACTTGTCTGCACGTGCTTAACTACGCACGCACACACATGCACACAACTCAGAACTCAGACTCCCCCAGGGAAACAGGAGGCGGGGCTTACCTCATCCCCGTGACCGTCCCAGACAACATGACCACTGACCGGAGCCCAGGTGGGATGCAGGCTGAGGCAGGGCAGGCAAAGGGCGGCAGAGAGGAGCCAAGGAAGGAGACGAGCTTCTCTCCTTCCCCTCTGGCTCAGGAGACCTGGGACAAACAGATACCGCTGTGAGCACCCTCTGCTTGGGCCCACGGCCGAGTGGGAGAAATCTTCCCTTTCTCTCCCTTTTCTGTATTCCACACACTTTCTCCGCTCGCGCCCCTTCCCGAGGAACCTCCGGGATCCCCAGCTTGTAGTCCCAGAATTCCTACCCACGTGGCCCTGCTACTCTCCGTTTTGAAATAAGATGGACTTTTGTACACTTTCAAGTTTTTAAATGACAGAGAAAAACACATTCCCCTAGACAGAATCGCCCAGGCAGACACCCGGGGACCTCAGCAGTCACAGGCCACCCTCCCACAGCAGACCCCGATCTTGGACCACCACACACCCCTAGGTCAAGCTGTGAGCATGCCCCTCTTTCCTCAGCTGCCTCCCGCCCACACGGGCCCTGAGCCCCTAGGCCCACAAGGACCTGTAGAACCTGAGTTCCAGCAGCCAGCCTGGTGCCCACGTCCCTGCCTCTGACCACACACTGACCGGGAGAGTCTGGGAGCGCCGGGAGACCCTGGAGGCGTCTGACCCTCTCCTGCAGGCTTCCATATTTTTATGGCCACCTTCTTCCACACTGTGGGCAGAGGAGGGTGGGCAAGGGGCAGGCCAGCTATGAGTTGGTCCTGCTGTGTTTTTATGGCTATGGTTTTGCTGCGGGGCCCAAGGAGACAGCCCCGCGCACCCCAGGAGTGTCTAGGATATGTGTTGGTCGTCCACAAGTGATTTCTCCACGGTGCCAAATGCTGACAACGCAGGTCACAGCCACGCGGCACTTCTTGCAGCAGGTGCCACGCCACGTTCTGGACATCGTCTGCGGAGGGGAGGGGAGCTCAGCTTTCCGAGTGTCATGATGCAGATGGAATGAGAACTAGACAGGCAGGGCAGGAGCTCCCACCACGACCCTTTAAGCGGAGGCAAACACAGGTCTTTCCAGTCCCCTCCCAGCCTCCTGGGACTTGCTAGAGCTGGCTGGAGCTATAGCGCTCTGGGCAGAAGCTCAGTCCCCAGGAGGCAACCCCCCACCACCTGGGACCCACCACGCAGCTCTGCTCTGGACAAGTCTGTCAGACAAGTGTCTAGGCACAGCTTTTCTTCTGGAAAGTTCCAATCAGACAGCAGCCAGGTCCCCATAAATGCCAACTTTGTTGGAACTGGAGGAAGTCCTACAGAAGGGTTGGCTGGGCCGAGCTGGAGGGGCCTGACTTGGCTGGAGGGCACCGATGTGACTCATAGGCAGGGAAAGATGCTTCTGCAGGGTTGGCATGAGCACTGGGGGGCACTTTCAGGGCATCTGAGCACAGCCAAGCAATGAAAACAGCAAAGGAGCATTGGGGGGTGGAGTGCTGGGGGCGGAGAGCCAGGCATAGGGTGAGGCCCCCAGGAATAGCAGCTTTAGTGTAGAGCAGGGTTCCCTGCAGCAGGTGGGAGCCACAGAGGGTCACGGCAAAGGCAGGGGTGCTCTGAGATTCCAAACAATAATACTGATTGACAAGGATGTGCTGCGACAAGAGATAGGTGGGGAGGTCCAGGTAGATCAGACGCCGGCCAAGCGACATGAGTGGAAGAGACTTGGTAGACGCCGGATGGGAAGGGTACCAGGGGGAGGCGGCCCCAAGGATGCCAGCTGGCTCTTGGGAAAGAACCATCCAGAAGCTGGGTGCTTTGTGCCCAGCAGCAAGTGCTGATTCTGTTTCTGCCGAGGATGTGAAGAGAGAATTTCTCACCCTGTTCCATGTTCAGCCTCACGCGGTTTGTGTCTGTTTGGTCCGCTGTAAGGCGGCGCCGCAGTGGCTTAGCCCGGGGTGGGAGCACTGTCAGCCAGAGGAGGCTTTGGAGGGCCGAGTGTGGCTTGGCCAGCCAGATTCTCACAGACCTCTCAGGATCTTGGTCGTCCTGCCATCCTGGGTTCCAAGAGCCCAGAAGTACCTACCTCTGCCTGCCCCTCCCTCTGCCTCTCCCTCCACTTCTCTTTGTCGTTCTCCCTTTCTCTCTCTCCATCGTTGTCTCCCACCGCCTCTGCCTCCGTCTGCCCACAACATTGCCCACAGCATTTCCCTGGGCTTGAGTCTGCATCCAGATGCCCCCTGTTCACAGAGACCTTAGAACTAATGGATGAAGCCCCCACGCCAATGTGGCCACATTTTAGCTTTGACAGCAGCTGCGGTGACCTATGCACTAATAAGATGCCTCATCTGAGGGACTGGGGCGCAGGATTCCAGCCCATTTCTGGGGACGGGGGGCACGGTCCAATCTGCTTCTTAGGCGCTTGTGTTTTAGGTTATTTATAAGCAAGACAAAGTTCCCAGTCTCCTCCTGCCAGGACTGCAGGCAGATGCTCTGCACACCCCGCTCCGAGCGTCAGTCGGAGGGCGCTGTCACTCTGCCTTGTTTGGGCCCATTGTGAGGCCCACGAAAAGCCAGCTACTTCCTCGCCAGCCGGGATTGGCCGGTGTTCTGGGCTTGGACATCTTGGGCGGCAGTTGAGTTGGACCGATTCCCGGGCAACAGACAATGGCAGGACCACACAGAGAGACAGCCCTGGTCGCGCCAGCCCACACCACCAGGGAGGCTGCCACCCTGCCAGGCAACCCAAGGGCACAGGGCCCGGCCGAAGCACAGGGCGCATCTGTGATGTGAATCCTGAGAGCCGCGCTCGCAGCCAGCTTCTTACATAAGAGGTGCAGAGCTGCCTGGCGACCGCTCCCACTGCCGCGCTGGTTCGTTCAAGGTCGGTGCCACCGATACTGTGACCAGCGGTGTGTCCTCGTGCAGAGGACCGAGCTGATGGAGGGCGTCGACGTGGAGAAGAAGCCTGCGAGACTTCAGCTTGCAATGCAGAAGCACAACAAGCAACCATGGCTGCCATGCGGACTCCCTCCTGTCCCCCTGAAGTCCTGGGGGAGCTTGGGGCGAAGCAAGCAATTAGCTGGGAGGAAAAAAAAAAACCTACCCAAGGAGCTACAGGAAAATCATTAAAACAAAAACACAAGGCAGATAATTGCTGGAAGCGCATCTACGCTGGAGGAGCAGTAGGAACAGCTGGATCAGTAACCACGCAGCCAGCGCCAGCCGGAAATATCTCCTTTGCAATGGAAATGCAGCTCAGCCTGGGGGGGCACCTAACACCTTGGGGATTTCACGAGAGGATGAAGACTGTATTGAGCAAAACCTTTGCCATAGACCAAGGGCAAACGGGAGACCTGCCAATCAGGTGTGTCCCCAGCCCACCCATCCTGAGAGGAAAGGGCGTTTTACAAACATGGCTGCAACACACTTTACTAAGAGACACTTTCTGTTCTTCGCTGCCCACCCTGGCATCTTCCAACCCCAAGTCTGTGCATACAGTCGAGGCAAGATATAGTCTGTAGGATGCAGGTCACCGTGCTCCCACGGGGAATATTGGGCTGGCAGGACATCAGGCCCAGTTTCTCATGAGGAATGAAGACAGAGAAAATGATAATATGGAGAAGTGGTGGGGAGAACTCTCGGAAAATAGTCAAGAGCTCCGCTCTGTCCCACGGCTTTGTCCCGAAGGTCTCTGTGGTGACCGCGCAGATTTGTCAGCGCAGCATAGATACTGACCGGCCGCTAAAACTTACTGCGTCCTCAGCAAAGTGGAAAACTCTGGCAGAGCATTAGCTACATCCCCAGGAGAAGAAAGAGGGTGGGAACGTGGCAACACGGGCATCTAAGTACCATGCTGCAGCCGGGCTGCTCAGACCCGGCATCCCAGCACTGCTAGATATCAGCCTTGCAGGAGGGCTTCTCTGACCAAGGAATTCAGGGAGACCCAAGATCCCGGGAGCCAAGTGCCCCCAGGGAGCAGAAAGCATGCCCAGGCGCGCGTCTGCAGCAGACAAACTCCCCAGAGACCGACTTTAGAGCTCAACCAGAGCTCAACCGACCCAGCAAAGGAATGTGCTGCTGGGTTTGTCGTGGCCCAATGATAGCTGGGTGGCAAGGCTGGACGTCAAAGCCCTGGGAATCCTGAGCTGCGCTGGGCTTGGCGTTTGCTGTCCAGCTCTAGGGCAGAAGTCCGCAGCCCATGTGCCGATCCTGGCACGTGGATACGGGGCCCTGATTGTTTTCCTGCAACTGTGAGTCGGGGATGTGCTCCAAGGTCCTCAGCTGGACTCACTTGGGCCGATCTGGGCAGCTGCATCTTGTAAAGCACTTCACTTGCCAGTAAAGCCGTGTGCTGGGACCTCACAGTGTGGCCGCCACTGTCTTGAGCCTCTACAGAATCAGTTTCCTCAGTTTTACTTTTCTGTCGTTTCATTATGGGCTTGTGCTTTAGGCTGAGTTGCTCCGTCTAACTCCCAACGCTTTCAGACGTGAGGCTGCGTAGATGGGGTTGTGATGGTTTGGAGCAGAAGGTGCACTTGCAGAAGGCGTGGCCAGAACCGGGCAGGGGCTGGTTCAGGATGGCTTCGACCTCCGCAGTGGATCATCCAAGAAGCTCGTCGTGGTGGTGGCTGGAAGAAGGGTCCCTGCGGCAGACCCTGACAACAGGTCCCGCCTTGCAGGCCTGTGGGCAGAGACTGACAGGTCCCTCTTGTACCGAAATTTCCAAACATTCCCTTTCCTGCTTCTGGCCTGCTACAACCCAGAACCAGGGAGCCAAGTGATTATGGCACAAAGCCCATGACACCAGGAGCCAGTGTGGGCTGCCCTGCTTCAGACAGAATATTCAGGTTCCACAGAGATGTGAGAGCAAGGCAGCCCCTGGCCAGAGCTGCACGTGGCCCCATTGTGGATGAGCACAGGAAGGAAGAAGGTCGCATGAAGGCAGAGGCAGAGATCAGGGTGATGAGCCCACAAGCCAAGGAATGCATGAGTGCATGAGATGCATGACCACCATCAGAATGCACGAGCACCATCAGAGCGCATGAGATGCACGAGCACCGTCGGGCGCATGAGATGCACGAGCACCGTCGGACGCATGAGATGCACGAGCACCGTCGGGACGCATGAGGACTGTCGCCAGGCACCTCCCCTGGCCACACATAGATGTGGCTCTGACATCATCAGCGAGAAACATTTCTGCTCCTGTCTGAGAGACAACCCTAAACAGCCTGGGAGGGTTTTCATGGAAAGCACGTGTTCTGTGTGCCGCGCACCTTGGGGGACACGCCACCTGAAGCCAGGGCACAGACCTCTTCTTGCTTGCAGTGTGTCATGGTGTCCACTTCTGTGTGCTGTGCCGAGCGCTGCGAGTCTCCTCAGACATGGGGAATGGTGTGAATGAAGGACATGAAGGAGCGAGTGAATGAATGAATGAAGGACATGAAGGAGCGAGTGAATGAATGAATGAAGGACATGAAGGAGCAAATGAATGAATGAATGAGTGAATCTGAATGAGTGAATGAAGGAGCGAATGAATGAATGAATGAATGTGTGAACCTGAACAAGTGAAGGACATGAAGGAGCAAGTGAATGAATGAATGAAGGACACGAAAGAGCGAGTGAATGAATGAACCTGAACGAGTGAAAGAAGGGACATGAAGGAGCGAGTGAATGAATGAATGAAGGAAGGACATGAAGGAGTGAGTGAATGAATGAATGAATGAGTGAGTGAACCTGAATGAGTGAATGAAGGACATGAAGAAGCGAGTGAATGAATGAAGGAAGAAGGAAGGGACATGAAGGAGCGAGTGAATGAATGAATGAAGGACATGAAGGAGTGAGTGAATGAATGAATGAGTGAGTGAAGGGACATGAAGGAGCGAGTGAATGAATGAATGTGTGAACCTGAACGAGTGAATGAAGGACATGAAGGAGGGAGGGAATGAATGAATGAATGAGCGAGTGAATGAATGAATGAACCAAGCGAGTGAAGGGACGTGAATGAGTGAAGGAGTCCAGTTGAATTTCTCCCACAGCCAAACAACAAGCTTGGTTAAGTGCTGCGCTCCCACAACCAGGCCCTGGACCCCACGTTGTTCCCAGCCTGGCCCCCCATGCTGCCCCCAGCTGGGGCTTCTCTCAGTCTTAGGGTGCTGTTTATACACGGTGCACTGACAAGTGGGCCCAGTGGCTTCGTTTCTTACAGTTTTGCTCTGGGGGTGTTTGCCGGGGTGCCCCGTGTCCTGGCCACCGTGCCGGGCCTGGACCATGCGATGCCGAATGAAAAAACGGCCCTTGTACTGCAAACATGCCAGGTTCTCTGCGGAGCGAGCGGCTCTGTGCTGGAATTTCAGAATGAACAGGAATTAGCATCGGCGAACGGGCTGAATACAAGAGCCAATCCGCTCTGCCAGCCAGTCCTTCCCAAAGTCCTCCTCATTTTTATTGGATTATAAATAACTTTCCCAGGCCAACAGCCAAGGCGAAAAGCTTTGAGAGCTGAGCTGACAGGCCACACAATGGCGCTGCTTCTCAGAACCTTCTGCTGTCCTGCACCGGGCTGTCCTTTCCACCAGATAGGGACAAGGCACAGGGGAATGTGGAGGAGGGAGGAGGGGAGAGAGGAAGGAAAAGGAAGAGAGGGAGGAGGGGAGAGCAAGGAGAGGAAGGGAAGAGAGGGGGGAGGGAGAAGGAGGAAGGGAAGAGGAGGGGAAGGAAGGAAGAGGGAAGGGAGGAGTTAGAAGGGAAGAGGGGGAAAGGGGGTAAGGGAGAGGGAGAAAGGGAAATATGGGGAAGGGAGGGAAGAAAAGGAAGGGATGGGGGAGGGTGTGGAGGAGGGGAAGGGAGGAGGGGGGAAGGAAGAGGGGAAGGAAGAGGGGGGAGGAGAAGGGGGAGAAGGAGGAGGGGAGGGAGGGGGGGACTCAGAGGGGAAGGGGGAATGAAAAGGGAGGGGAGGAGGAGGGGGGAGGGAGGGGGGAAAGGGGGGGGGGGCCAAGGGAGAAGGGGGGGGAGGGGGAGGGAGGAGGGTGCTGCGATTCACCTGCATAGTTGCTGATAAATGACCATTAAACAGCTTAAGGAAATAAGTTTACTTTCTTACAATAGTCTGATTACAGTCTGTAGTCCAGCTTGACGGGAGAGCATGCACCTACACCAGGGCCAAGAGAACTGGCCACACCATTTCTGCGTAATGGCTGAGAGAGAAATGATCTTATTTGCCAGACCAGCATGCTGACCAAGTATGTATAAGATGCCAACTTTCTCAATCAGCTCTGTGTATTTTATTCCAGGGCCTAGTCTCACCCACCATGGGCTGGGCCTTCCCTATCAGCTAGACAGTCTCCGTCAGGTTTCTCTGGGCTTAACTCAACCACCAATTCTCTACAAAGGTGCCAAGAGCTCAAACCCTAAGTTGACACCTGTGCCCAACTGTGAAACTCTATCCCTTGTCAACTTGACACAAAGACATAGCACTTTTAAACTATAACTTTCAATTCTTGTCCCCATAGGTGTTAAAAGTTATCTTAAAAATATAAATACATTTCGGGGCTGGAGAGGTGGCTCAGGGGTTAAGCCTCTGCCTTGCAGGCAGAAGGTCCTGAATTCGGATCCTAGACCCCACGTATAGATGCCGGGCGGAAGCGGGCCGGCTCTGCGTTTCCGGTCCTGGTAGGGACCTGTGAATCCCGGGGCAGAGTAAACAAGGAGGAGGTGGAGACGTCCATGGTGGTTCCCGAATTCGTCCGTGGTTCTACACATACATATACATACACACACGCACACACATGCATACATGCACAATTGAATAAATAATAAATAAAAAATTTTTTTAAAAATTTAAAAAAATATAAATACATTTCATAGACAAATTTAAAATGTTCTCTCATTAAAATTTCAGTTCCAACATTTTAAAAATTCAAAGTTTTTTAACCTTAACACTGTATTAAATCAAAACACATTAAGTACTTTTAAATAGAGAAAACATTAAAACAGAACTATCTTGACATAATAAGAAACCATTAAATTAAGATCAGAGTCCAGTAAATTACGTACCGCATCCTTTACGTCAATGTCCATCTTCTGTTGCTCATCATGTAATCACGGGGGCTCAAAGATTTCAGGAATTCCTAGTCCCTGTTTGCAGCTCGAAGCTGTAGAAGCAGAGTTCCTTGAACCGGCTGAATCTCCACGCGAGCCGTCCTCAGCATACATCCCACGGTTCTGGCCTCTCCACCACTCTGGGTTCCTCTGCAGCTACGAGCTTCACCTTCTCTCGCAGGAACTCTACGCCTGCCACTTGGTGCCAAGCTTTTGCTGCTCTCCATGAGCCCCTCAGTAGTGCATCCAAAACCAGTATCACCTGGACATTGCCAGATTCCAAAGCAAGGTTGAAATGTAGCTTAGTTCACAGGAGCTACAGCTGCCCCAACTTTAATGTGCTGACGCTGGAAAAGCCTCTTTTAGGCAGCCAAACTTCCAAAGAACAAGAAATGGCTTTGACTTGGGCTTTCAGCCCCTGAAGGAATCTGGGTTTTCAAACCACGAAATCGCCATATGGTGGTTTTCACGTCTTCCCCCATCCCCGTGCAAAGCCCTAGGTTTTCCTTCATTGACGTTCATTTCTCAAATAGCAGCAGGTATTGTTTCCACACCCAGAGCTTCACAGCCACCAACACAGCTCTCCATTATCAAGCAAACCAGTCCATCGGCTTTAAATTCAGCTTTATCAAAGTCTTTGTTCCCTTCCTTACAAACTGGCCCAAACAAATTCACAACTCTCTCAGCATTTTCATTATCCAAATGGCCCATTCAACTCTGCAGAAAGTATTTGCAATCCACAAAGTCAAAATCTTCAAACATTTCAAACTTTGTCCAGTAAAACTGTTCAAAAGCCACAAAATCCACATAATCACATTTATCAGCAACACCCCACTTCCTGGGTACCAAATTCTGTTGCAGTCCGCCTGCATGGTTGCTGATAAATGACCATCAAATGGCTTAAGGGAACAAGGAGTTTACATTCTTGCTATAGTCTGTAGTCCAGCTTGACGGGAGAGCATATGCCAACACCAGGGCCGAGGGAACTAGCCACACCATCTCTACACAATGGCCGAGAGAGGGACGATCCTTACTTGCCAGACCAGCATGTCTGGCCAAGACTACACAAGGATGCCAACTTCCTCAACCAGCTCTGTGTATTTTATTCCAGGGCCCTAGTCCCACCCATCTAGGCCTCCCCTCAGCCAGCCAATCTCCTGCAGGTTTGCTCTGGATTTAACTCAGCTATTAACTCTCTACACATGTGCCCAGAGCTCAAACCCTCAACTGTCAAGCTGAAGCTGCGCCCAACCATGACAGGGAAGGACGGAGGAAGGCGCCTGTGGAGCCCGAAAGCTGCTCTTACGCGCTTCCTACTTCCTACCTTCCCCAGCTCCCGCCATCTCTTCCTTCAGCGTGAAGTGGTGGGTTCTTTAGAGAGCAGGAAAAAGAGAAGACTGTCTGATGACCTCCACAGTCAAGGTGGACAGACCACGACGTGCTGGCTCTGGCCACGTGAGGTGGGGAGAGTCCAGGCGGGGCAGAGGGAGCATCTGCCCCTTGCCCAGCGCTGCTTTACTGCAGACCCTGTGCGTGCGCGGTGACGCACAGGCTGCCTCCACGCCCCTGCGTCCCTTTGCAGTCTACCGACCAAACTCCTGCGAGAGTGAACCCTAAATACAGGAGAGCCCCATCTCGACCTGCAGAACGTCCAGCCCAGTGGGCAGTCTTGGGCTGTCATAATTGGAACTTCACAACGATCTCTCTCCCAACCTTGTCAGAGGTCACCCAGAGCCCTTGGCCTGCACGGATTCATCTCTCTTCCTCCACAATCCTGTACGCAACAGGCTATTTGACCCGAATCCTAGAGATGAGACGCGGAGACCCTTGCCTGTGGCCGCAGGGCTGCTGGGGGAGAAATAACCTGACGGTCAAGGCCAATCGTCAACCTGACCTTCGGCGCACCTGAGGGGTCTCCAGGCTACAGGTGCCTCTGAGGCTGGCGAAGACTGTGCCGAACACAGAGCGGATGTTCCAGGACACGCTGCGGCGTGCAGGACCTGTGCAGGTGGAGCAGGCCACGCAGGGACCTGTGCAGGTGGAGCAGGCCACGCAGGGACCTGTGCAGGTGGAGCAGGCCACGCAGGGACCTCTGCAGGTGGAGCAGGCCACGCGGGGACCTGTGCAGGTGGAGCAGGCCACGCAGGGACCTGTGCAGGTGGAGCAGGCCACGCGGGGACCTGTGCAGGTGGAGCAGGCCACGCGGGGACCTGTGCAGGTGGAGCAGCCCGCGCAGGGACCTGTGCAGGTGGAGCAGGCCACGCAGGGACCTGTGCAGGTGGAGCAGCCCGCGCAGGGACCTCTGCAGGTGGAGCAGGCCACGCAGGGACCTGTGCAGGTGGAGCAGCCCACGCAGGGACCTGTGCAGGTGGAGCAGGCCACGCGGGGACCTGTGCAGGTGGAGCAGGCCACGCAGGGACCTGTGCAGGTGGAGCAGCCCGCGCAGGGACCTGTGCAGGTGGAGCAGGCCACGCAGGGACCTGTGCAGGTGGAGCAGCCCGCGCAGGGACCTCTGCAGGTGGAGCAGGCCACGCAGGGACCTGTGCAGGTGGAGCAGCCCACGCAGGGACCTGTGCAGGTGGAGCAGGCCACGCGGGGACCTGTGCAGGTGGAGCAGCCGCACGCGGGGACCTGTGCAGTGTGGAGCAGGCCACGCGGGGACCTGTGCAGGTGGAGCAGGCCACGCGGGGACCTGTGCAGGTGGAGCAGCCCACGCGGGGACCTGTGGCAGGTGGCAGCCCCGCGGGGACTGGCAGGTGGAGCAGGCCACGCGGGGACCTGTGCAGGTGGAGCAGGCCGCGCGGGGACCTGTGCAGGTGGAGCAGGCCACGCGGGGACCTGTGCAGGTGGAGCAGCCCACGCAGGGACGGAGCGAGCGGCGGGCACGGGCCGCGAGCAGGCAGCCTGGTCCTCTTCTCTGCGCTTGCTGTGGACAAGACCAGACCGTTTCCCCAGCTCCATCATGTGGATCCTGGAGTCGTCAGCAAGTGAAGCCCTGTCCCCGAGGTTGGGCAGAGTGCCTTGTTGCAGGGCGCGCTGTGAAACGAGGCCTCGGTCTCGCCAGCTGAGACCCTTTCGTCCCTGTTCAGCCCAGGTACCAACCTTCTGTGGTGCCGCCTCCTTGGGAGCTGAATGCTCCAAGTCCATCGTCTCTAAATCAACTTCACCCGGGTTCTCAGGACAGGGGCAGAATGAAGCCAGGTTCTGGGCCAAACTGTCTTATGAACAGCTCAATACAGGAGTCTTGCTTCCCCTCCGAAACCAACAAGCCTCTCTGCACCGCCCACATTTCCGTCTTCCAGCCCCCCAGAATGACCCATTCGGCGTTGTTAAGAGCATTCCACAGTTTCTAGCCCAGAGTTCCAGACTCTCACAATCCTCACCGGCAGTTTCAAAGGCCTTAAAAATAGGACCAGGTCTATCACGATCACCACCCCGCTCCTGGTGCCGATGTCTGTCTTAGTTTCTTTTCTGTGGCTGTGATAAAATAATCTGGAAAAAGACAACCTAAGGGAGAAAAGGTCTATTTGACTCATGGTTCCAGGTTACAGCCTGTTGCAGTTCCCCTGCATGGCTGCTGATAAATCACCCTCAGCCCAGCTTAAGGAACGAGGGGTTTATTTTCTCTTGTGATTACTGTTACAGTCTGTAGTCAGCCTGACGGGAGAGCACGCACCACACCAGGGCCGTGGGAACTGGCCTCACCGTCACCACATAGCAGCTGAGAGAGGGACGATCCTTACTTGCCAGACCAGCATGTCTGGCCAAGTGTACACAAGGATGTCGACTTCCTCAACCGGCTCTCTGTCTTTTATTCATCTGTTCAGGGCCTCGTCCCACCCACCATGGGCTGGGCCTTCCCCATCAACTGGACAATCTCCTGCAGATTTGCTCTGGGTTTAACCCAACCATTAATTCTCTACAAATGTGCCCAGAGCTCAAACCCTTGACAGTCGAGTTGACAGCTGTGCCCAACCATGACACAGCCCGTCCTGGCCAAGAAGCGACGTGGCAGAAATGTGGGGAACATGGTCACCATGTGTCCGCAGCCAAGAGCAGAGAACAGTGGATCTTTGCGCACTTGCCAGTGACCAGCTCTCTTTCTCCTTGTTAAACGATTGTGGGCCCCATGCACAGAATGTCCCGCCCGCAGCTAAAATGAGCCTTTTCCCACATCAGTGACTTGGTGACCATGTTCCCCACTCCTGCCACATCACTTCTTGGCCAACAGGCAGCCCCCAAAGTCCTACGCCTAGGTGACCCTACATGGTGCTAACTGACAGTCAAGACACTACCCCCTCCTCTCTCACAGTCAGCTGCTGCTGCACGTGTCCCGGGAATGCGCACGGATCTCCACTCCTGGCTCTGCTCCTTCTTGTTCTATTCTAGCCCATGACTTTCCTTACAAAGCATCCGTCGAGGTGGAGGCGCCTTCTAAGCAGCCACGCATGCGTGATGCTCAGCACGGCAGGGTCAGTACGTAGCTCTCAGTGCCAGCTGGAAACACGGATTGGAGGGTTAGCAGATGAAAGGGAATTCAGGGTGTGCAGAGAGCAAAGCACCAGTTCATTCCCATGTCTCACAGGCACCGTCCTGGCCAAGTGACGCCAGGTTCTGAAGAAACGGTTGTGCGTGTGTGTATGTGCGTGCGTGTGTGCATGCGCGTGCGTGTGTGTGTGTGCATGCCTGTGGGTGTGCATGTGTGTGTGTGTGTGCATGCATGTATGTGCATGTGTGCGCATGTGTGTGAGTGTGCGTGTGTGTGCATGCCTATGTGTGGGTATGTATGCGTGTGTATGCGTGCGTGCGCGTGCATGTGTGGGTGTGCGTGTGTGCATGTGTGTGTGTGTGAGTGCATGTGTGTGCATGTGCATGCGTGCGTGTGCACATGTGTGTGTTGCTCGTGTGTGTGGCTCTGCGTGCGTGTGCGCGTGTGTGTTGCTCGTGTGTGTGGCTCTGCGTGCGTGTGCGCGTGTGTGTTGCTCGTGTGTGTGGCTCTGCGTGCGTGTGCGCGTGTGTGTTGCTCGTGTGTGTGGCTCTGCGTGCGTGCGCGTGTGTGGTGCGCGTGTGTGTGGCTCTGCGTGCGTGTGCGTCCTTCCACCACCCTGCTGCACGTCGGCAGAACAGGCAGCAGGTCCCTTCGTGCTGTGCTGGGTGAACGGCGCGGTTCCTCCTGGGAACGACCCAGAGGGGCTACACATGGCGCAGCCCTGCGTGTGTCTGTGCACAAGTGTGCGTGAGTGTGTGTGTGTGTGTGTCTGCATGTGTGTGCTACTGAGGCAACCCCAGAGTGTTTCTTGCTCTTGATGGTGACCCCAGGATACTTGAGAATTTGGATTAGTCTCTCCATTTTCTAAAATCTCATGTTTTCTTATTTCTGTGCTTTCTCTATATGCTTACGTGTTTTATTTATTCTTCATTGGGACTCTTGGAGTGGCACAGTTTTTAAAAAGAAAACTCAGTTTTCAAAGAAACTGAACACTGTGTGTTGCTAGCTGGCCAGTATTACAAACACGGAGAGATGTCTTACATGTGGTCATCGATGAATCCGCAGGTCGGGTCAGTGCTGCTGGACCGTCCACCTGCTGAGGACACGGTAGTGCCGTCTTGGTCAACCCACCGAGGCCGAGGGAAGACATGAAACCCTCCTTCAGCTTTGCAGCATCCAGACAGGCGCCATCTCTGCAGCCCGCGCCAAGGACCAGGCTGGTGGTCTGGAAACTACCGGAGACACTTCCGGGTGACTCCATGCCTGTCCAGGAAAAGGGAAAGGTCTCCGCTAACCCTGGGGGCTCTGCCAGCTGCTGCCACATCCACCTCCTCTGCAGGTGCCATGTCCCCATACCAGCTGCCACCACCTCCTCTACCAGCTGCCACCTCCTCTACCAGCCGCCACCTCCTCCTCTACCAGCCGCCACCTCCTCTACCAGCCGCCACCTCCTCCTCTACCAGCCGCCACCTCCTCCTCTACCAGCCGCCACCTCCTCCTCTCATCAGCCGCCACCTCCTCCTCTACCAGCCGCCACCTCCTCCTCTACCAGCCCCCTTACACACCCTCACACCGACCTCTTCTCACCCTCCACTCCTCCCCTCCGTGTATCCGTGCACACAACCCGCGACGCATTTAGTTCTCCTCAATGCAGGCACTTCCTTCCTTCCTTCCCTCCTCTCCGGGAGCGACCAGTAAGCAGTAGGAAGAGAGAACTGCGATAGTACACACGCAACCCCGCCGCCAACCGCGAAGCACAGCGATAGATAAGCGAAAGTGTAGAGAGAGAATGGCCGGAAAGAAAGAAGGAAGATACGAAGGAAGGAAGGGCGGATACTACAGCAGTGAGAGTAATGAAATCAAGAAGAAGGAACGAGATTAGTCACCAAGTCCCTCTATTACGTCCATCCTTCACGCGCTGCCGTCATCCTTCCCGGCGTATCATGAAAGAAGGCCAGCGGCGAGTAACGACTTACATATAGTCAGGAACTACCTACAGTTATTGGGGTTGGTTGTAACCAATACCAAAGGTACGTTAACTTCCTAGGCCTCTGCCTCCACCACCCCCCCCCCCCCCCCCCCCCGCTCCCCCCCCCGCGTCCATCAAAGACCGAGGGCAAGGAAGAAGGTAAGGCCTAACTCAAGCAACGCTCAACTTGTGTCGGAATGTCGAGCCACTCGAGGATTGAAAGATGGCCATTATCCATTCTTCCTGCCCTGCCCTTTCCCCCTTGCCCTTCTCTCCCTCCCCACTTCTTTCTTCCCTTCCTTCTTTCTGCTTTCCCTCACTTCCTCCGTCCTCCATCCCACCTCAGCGTGTGACCCTCCTTCCCCTGGTCTGCTCAGCACACGGTCCTCCCTCCTGCTGGTGAACCTCCACCTCCAGCAGTGAAGAGTCGCCTAAGAAGCCAGGCTCTGCTTCTGCTTCCTTCCGCTTCCTTCCGCTTCCTTCCACCTGTCCTCAGGTGTGCTCAGCACTGGTAGAGCCCAGAACAGAGGCCCCAGACTCAGCCCTGAGGCCCCTCCAAGCCCCCTGAGCCACCAAGCACAGTCGGACCCTGTGACTACATCAACTGTGGCTAGATCACTGTCCAAATGGGGAGGGGAGGGAGGAAGGAAGGGGAGGAGGGAGAGAGTGAAGGGGAGGCGGGGGGGCATCTGTGTTAAGGATTTCCCCAGGGAGATGCAGCATGCAGGACCCACTTAGTCACTGCAGCTGTGTGCTCTTCCACAAAACCAACACAGGACATGGCCTGGCAACATCTCTGGAGCCGACTCGGTGCCAGGAGGCTACTCGGTGCAAGGAGCCTACTCAGTGCAAGGAGGCTACTCGGTGCAAGGAGCCTACTCAGTGCAAGGAGCCTACTCAGTGCCAGGAGGCTACTCGGTGCGAGGAGCAGGATCCATGCAAGGAGCCGACTCGGCACAAGCCCCAGGACTGACAGTCAGCTGTGAAGAAGCAGCAGGGTGATCTTAGAGGAGGACCGGCTGACTCCCTCATCTCGTCCTGAGAGGCCATGGTAAGTACGAGAAAGTACTGAATCGCTGGCTCCTAGATTAGCTCCTCACCAGGGAGACCAGGTGCTTCTAGACAGAATTTCTATTGGCTCACAAGTCTCGGCCCCACTGCGTGCTA
The DNA here is from genome assembly GCA_023101885.1 of Typhlomys cinereus. NCBI lineage: Eukaryota > Metazoa > Chordata > Mammalia > Rodentia > Platacanthomyidae > Typhlomys > Typhlomys cinereus. The sequence continues at coordinate 833,727 of JALPQD010000651.1, forward strand.
AATTCCATGCTCGAGTCTGGAGGAAGGACCCGGGGTGACCAGCCGCCCTTGGCTGTTTTTCATCTGGCTCTGGGGATTGAACTCAGGTCTTCAGGTTTGTACCACAAGCACCTCACCTCTCACGGCCCCGCGCTGCTCTCTCTGGATGGCTGCACCCAGAGGCAGCTTGGATCTGAGCTGCTGCTGAAAACACTAGGAGTCCCTGCAGACCCCAATGCAGATCTGCTCGGGAATGGAAGGCCTTTCATAGCACCCCGCATGGAACCACTCACTCCATCACACACGAGCTTACATGGAAATACATGTGCATGCATGCAAGCACACACACGTGGGCAACCACGTGTTCACCCTGATGCAACACATGTACGCACACACAAGCGCACCTGAACAAGGACTTGAGCGGAGGCGCACAAATCAAGCCACATACAACATCTACATACATGGACATACGCACGAACGCAGCACACGTGCACATCCACGAGTGTGCACAGCACACTCACACACCTGTGCACGGACATGCATGAAGGAGCACGTTCTATGTCCCATGGCGCTCGCTCTCTCTCTCTCTCTCTCTCTCTCTCTCTCTCTCTCTCTCTCTCTCTCCTCTTTCATAAATATCGCTCTATAGGGAGCAAGCCGCATCCTCCTTT
>JALPQD010000651.1:836316-921316 GCA_023101885.1 Typhlomys cinereus
TCCTCTGCAGTGCCTTCAATGCCATCTGAAGACACTCAGGAAATCCTCTTTCTAGAAGATAATGGTCACACTGATTAGGAAATGAGGCTGAGTTGTTTGGAGACATAAGGTCCGTTATCAGTTAAGACCTACGTTAAATTAATTCATTTAAAATCACTTAGGGTTTCAAAAGGCAGATTATGAGTCGCTGGGGAAAACTGACACGTGGAGACTTCGTAACAGGTCCGTGGGGCTGTTTTCCTCTGGCTCCGGGCGCACATACACAAGCGACCTCCATGTCCCTGTGCCCGTCAGCAATGTTGCCGAGGCGCGGCGTGGGCTGGGCCGGGAGGCGGAGCTCGCAGGTGAGCTGCCCCCGCTGCCCCGTTTTACATCCATCCTCCCTGCCTCGCTGCTTCTCCTCCCTGCCTCGACATGACCAAGAATCGCCTGTTTATTATGCTGGCTTGGAGAGACAGAGCCCATTGCATGGGGAGGGAGGGCAGGAGAGCCTCGGTCTATTTCTAGCAGGTGGCCTACCACTATAAATTTTAGGGTGTTTTGCGTCCCTCCCCCTCCTCCGCCCCTTCAAGCCAGTCAGCTGTAAAACGGGTCTCTCCTTAACCCCTAATGGATCTGCGAGATGAAAGGTGAACTCATGAATTAGCGGGCTGACAGCCCAGCCCAGCGGGCAGCAGGGGGTCTCTTTTGTCCCGGCCACTCTGACCTCGCTCGCCCTGTCTGTCGGTGGGAACCGGACCAGAAGAATGCGGGGCGGAGTTAGAAAGCTCACAGCGGCCGCCCTTCTCCAGGGCCACCCGCCGGCCGAAGCCTGCGGGACAGCTGACATTCTTCAGCCGAGGTCTTTGACGTCACCTACACACCCCCAGCCTCCAGTGTCCTCGTGCTGTGCAAAGGAAGACAATGGATCCAGAGGCAGGATTGTCCACAGGAGGGGATGGGGGTGTGCGCCTGTGTTTATCTGGTGTGTGTGTGCGTGTGTGTGTGTGTATGCGCGCCCTGGGAAACCAGAGCTAAACCTGGTGAGAAGGGGGAATGACCTCCACCAAGAATCTGCTAGCCAGGCCGGCTGAGTGTGAGGTGGAGGGGGCTGGAAGGACCCAAGTCGCAAAGGATGACACGCAGGTCTTCAACCGGCCTCTGCTCAGCAGCTCCTTTGCTTTGTAAGTTAAAAAAAGATCAAGAGAACGTGAAACACCATTCACGAAATACCCGCCCGGCTTCGGAGGGGCCTCAGCAGCAGGGCCCGACCACAGCCGTCCCGCAGCCGCTGGAAGCCCAGACAATGGAGCGGCCAAGATTTCAAGAAGAGTGAAGAGATTTCCAGAAAGGGGGCGAGGAGGGTGAGGGCTGCACCCGGTAGCAGGCATTGCGTAAGGGGGAGACGCGGCCGCACGGCACGACCTTTGCTTGGTGAGCGCCCACTCGAAGAGCTCCTGTGGACGGAGCTGGGAGAGCAATTACAGAAAAACCCTTGTCCTGCAAGAGCCACGCCCACGAAAACTTTCACATTAACAAATGAATAAATGATTTAGTGTAGATCTTTGAGACCACAAGGCCTGTAAAACTGCCATGTTCTGACAGCAACATGTCCCCCGTCTCCCTTAAACCAATGCAAAACAAAAAACTTAACCACACTGCACATCATTTTCAAAAGTGAGTAGCCAGCCGGAGCGGCCCAGGGTTCCCCAACGGGATAATCGTGCCTGAAGCCTGCTGGGGAGAGAATGGGTGATTAGCATGCGGTTCTCCAGCCGCGGATAAAGCCCCTGAGCCCCTGCTTCAGGGGCTGGAAATCTCCGTGGGGAGCACTCTTTGTGTTGCTAATAAACTGCACAATGCCGGCCTGCCTGCCCCACAATTTGGACAGAAATTGAGTTACAAGGCAGGTTTGTTCCAGATGCTTGCGTGAGCAGCACCGAGTGGATGAACTTCCAGTCCACACTTTCATTTTCTGTAAGAAAGGAAGATTTGAGTTCAGTTTCACAGCATTCTGCAGGACCCTGGGTGTGTCCCAAATGCACTTCACCTGCAGAGACGTTCTAAGATGTTCTTCCGTGGCTGATTTTGCCGCAACAGGAGAAATGCAGAATAGTCTTAGGAATTCATCGGGAAACTTCAAAAATAATTTTGAGCTTTTAATTGTTTTTAAAACTTGGAACTTAAAAAAATATCAAGTTCACGGGTGTAATCTCCTCTAGTAAAACAGCTTCGCAAACATAGCCACATTTTTCCTTTTAGAGAAAAGTGAAGAATGATCCTAATTCACCCTGAATTTTCCTGTTGATTTAGTACTTGGAAGGTAACGTCTCAGACGGACTCCTGAGACCACGCAAGGTAACAGGAGCCCCCAGCCCAGCCCTGGGTGCAGCTGAGGGGAGGGCTGCAAAGGCTTCTGGCAGGGTTGGTGCTCGTTGCTTCCCAGAAAAGGATCCTTTGCCTTCAGTGCTCACCGATGGTCTCCGTGAACAGCAAGCAAGTTCTGAAGCCCAGACACAAGGCAAAGGTGAGCCCAGCCGCAAGACTTACGATGTGCAGGTGCTGAAAGTGGTGGACTCTTCTGACGACACACCTTCCTTCCTCCATGGCCCTGCACGGGGCACCCCGCTGACACCCACGGGGAGGGGACGTGTGGGCACCCCGGCTGACACCCACGGGGAGGGGACATGTGGGCACCCCGCTGACACCCACAGCCATGCATGGAGAAGTGACTGCTGTTACCCATGGCCCATGCAGGGCACCCACTGCTGATCCCACAGCCCCGCGTGGGGCACCCCTCTGATACCCACACCCCGCACGCGGCTCCCACTGCTGAGCTGGAGACCTGGCTGGGGTTACTGGAAACGAGTTTGATTTCCTGCCCAAAAGAACCCACCAGAGAGACCCAGAGCCCCCCAGCCGCTGACTGCGAAGTGGACTCCAGGCTACTGAAGAACAACCCAAAATGCACTCAGCCCTCCGCCTCCTTCTGTTTCATGCCAACTTTTCACCAGTAGAACGCAAACACATTGTCCACAGGTCGCTCCCACGGACTTCTAGCGTGGTCTCCTGCTCCCCTGCAGGTAGATGGCATAGTTTTCGGGCTGCAATATCTTCAGGTCCAAAGGGACTCAGTCCTGAGAACTCTGGTGTTTACAGCTTACCAGTACCCAGAAGGTATGAAGGATGAAGACCATGTGGACAGCAGAAGGAGAGGGGGAGTGGCAGTGACCAAAGTGGCCAAACTAGGCAGAGGATATGATGCGGCCCCCAAATCAACAGGACCGCGCCTCGACCGGGACTGTATAATTATGCATATCTGTCAGTTGTACTGATTTTCCTCTATTCGAGCCGAAAGCTCACATCGGTACCCGAAGACGGACTTTATCAGTTCTTTGCGATGCGTTCACATCGATTGAACTTCCCTTGTCTGTTTTTCTGCAGTGTCCCCCGTCTGTTTGGTTGATGCGTTGGGACAGGTGGAGCAGCCTTTGGAGCTCTGGCTTCTTCTGTAAAACTCTGGCTACCGGGTGATGTTCAGTGGGCAGAAACCATCTTGACAACTCCCGGGAAAGCCACGGTTGGAGTTCTTTGGCGAAGGGTGCGGACTGTCACCTCCAGACCCCCTGCGGACACACTGCCTTCCAGAGTGTGCCCACCCCAGGTCTCCAACCGCTGCCCGCCCTCCAGAGCGCCTGCGTCCCACACCTCTACCAGCTGCATCGTGAGCTGGGGCGCGTCCCTCCCAGGTTCACTCTGAGGTCCTGTTCTGAGCCGCTCAGAACGCTGCATGGTGAGGGGCGCAGATGTGGCTGGTTGAGGCGCTAAGGAGATCAAAGGTCCCTGCTCCAGCCCCATGGGAGCCCCTGTACAAGAGGAAGACTCAGGAGGAGCTGGTGAAGGATGAGACTAGCACTCCCAAGCCCTAACGCGAGGGTTCAGCTGCACCTCGCAGCTGAGCGCCTGGATGGTGCCAACAGCTTGACATGTCACCTTGCCATGGCGCGGGATGAGTGTCCTGGGAGGAGCACGGCGTCCCGGGAGGAGCACAGGGTCCTGCGAGGAGCACGGCGTCCTGGGAGGAGCACAGGGTCCTGGGAGGAGCACAGGGTCCTGCGAGGAGCACAGGGTCCTGGGAGGAGCACAGGGTCCTGGGAGGAGCACAGGGTCCTGGGAGGAGCACGGCGTCCTGGGAGGAGCACAGGGTCCTGGGAGGAGCACAGGGTCCTGCGAGGAGCACACCGCCCCGAGGGAGCATGTTACCTTGGGAGGAGCATGGCGTCCTAGGAGGGAGCACACTGCCATTTCTCTGCTGTGTTCAGCATATTCTCTTAGAGGAACAGAAGAATGGCTGCAAAACCTTCTGTTGCTTTCAGGAGCGTGAATCAGAGGAGTTCTCACAGCTACACATGTGATTGGACAAGGCCCAGTACTTAGAAAGCGAATCCCATCTTAGATGCAATTTCAAAGAACAGAGATGGGTCATAGCACCCTGGCTCGGTGGCCTCACCGTCCTCCCTCCTCCCGGCCCTGCACCCATGGGCGTCTGTCCCCAGCAGGGTGGGGGGAGCAGAGGGACTGAGGGGCACATCGCCTCCAGCCAGAGCACTCTAGGGAAGCCGCTGGGCCGCGAGAAACGTTCCGAGCCTGTGTTCAGGAGGGAGGAGAAACTTGGCAGGACTCACCGTCAATCCTCTCTCGGGACACAAAGCTGAGCGCATGGGACAGGGACCTGGGATGCTTCTTGAAAGGTGACGTTTTCCCACCAGTGATTATCCCTTGTCACAGGCATGCCGTGTGGGGTGAGGCTGTTTCCTCAATGGCACGTGTGTGTGTGAGGAGCACTGATCGGCGCACAGTCCCAAGCGATGGGTGCCCTCAGTGCCCCCAAGGCTCCACGTGTGCCGAGAATCTCCCTCCTGCTCTCACAAGCCGTCACGACGCAGTGTCTGGCTAGATTCTCACCCACTCTCCTTCCAAGGTTCATGCGGTACTCGCCTCCCCTCGCTCTTACCCAGAGGAACCAGAGAGCTGGGCAGGAAAGAAGCCATCCCAGCCCCCTTCGTCCCAGCCCCCTTCGTCCCGGCCCCCTTCGTCCCGGCCCCCTTCGTCCCGGCCCCCTTCGTCCCGGCCCCCTTCGTCCCGGCCCCCTTCGTCCCGGCCCCCTTTGTCTCAGCCCCTTTCAGCGGCCTGCTGCTTTGGCTCTGTCCCCGGCCCCTGAAGGCTGACCCCTGGAAGGAAGACCTTCCAGGACTGACCCCCATCCTCACTCCCTCCCTCACCTGGACAAGGGATGAGGGGACCTGCTGGTCCGTTGGGGGCCTTATATTTCCTCAAACCTGCCTGTCCCTCCTGATGGCCTTGTATATAATTTAACTTCTTCACTGACGCATGAAACATTTGTGGGGCTAAGGAAGCAGCAACACAGGTGTGCACTGTGGTGTGTAATCAGAGCTGCCTTCCCAGGGTAAGGTGCTGCCCACCCAGGAGTCCTCCTGATGCCCGTGTCCTTTTCTGGACGCTTCCTGGCTGTGTAGTGTGAAGAGGAAAAGGGGAGTGATCCCACTTCTCACGTGTTTGTGTTTGGGGTGCGTGCAGGTATGTGCGCGTGTTCGTGTGCATGTGTGTGTGGAAGTGAGCTGTGGGGCGCATCACGTGCGCACGCTACATGTGGAAGTCCTCCGAGGACGATGTCAGAGATCCCCCACACTCTTCCGCCTTACGCTCTTGAGGCCGAGTCTCGCTTACCTACAGGGCGGGTCTGGCCGTGCAGCCCTCTCCGGGGGTTTCCAGGTTCCACCTTCCAGGACTGGAATTGCGTGTAGCCCACCACAAGCCCCGGCATTTTACATCAGGATCTGAACTCAGGTTCTTTTCCTTCCACCACCAGCACTTTACCACCAAGCCATCTCCTCAATCGCGACACAATTTCCTTAAATTAAAATTACTGGAAGCGAAAAGCAATAGGGTACCTGCAAAAATTTGGGGAAAATGCTACAAAGTGGGGAGAAGGCATGACAATGACTCTTGGGAAGCATCTCAGTTGACCAGGTACTCCGGGGAAAAGGACGGCAGGGCTGGGCCACAGCGGCTGCTGGGCAAGGCTGCGGGCGTCGCCTGCCCAAGTCTGTTTAACCAAACAGCTGTGTCAGGGTTACACGCAGCCAGCCACAGAACATCCTCAGAAGCACGCGAGCACCCCGATCTTGTGTCTGGTAATAAGAAGCAAGTCCTGACCCTCATGACATCACGTCGTGGGTGCAGAGTGTGTGGGGGGAACAGAGGGAAGAATGATCCAGGACTCCGGCTGTCCTCGTGTGCATTCGAGTACTGGCCAGACAGGTCCTGCCGCCTCGGGATCTGTGAGGCAGGCCTGCTCCTGGTCGGGGGGGGGGGGGGGGGGCACCTGGTGTGAAGCAACGCTTCGCGCTCTGCAGGAGACTGTTAGCCAAGTGCCAGCCAGTTGCGCTGCCAGCTCGCACCAGGCAGCAGGCAGCTGCGCATAGCGGGGGCAGAGTCTGTGAGGGGCGCGGCTTTTGGCCACTCCTTCCGAGCATTCCTACATTTATGATCTGGTCGGCCACTTACGTCCGTGCGAGTGTGACTAGGAATGTCCCTTAAGGATTCAAGTCTTGCACACTCGGTCACCAGCTGGTGGCTCTGTCTGGGCAAGTTGTGAAACCTCGGGGGGTATGGCCAAGTCTTTGGATGGGTCTTTCGGATGAACTGGAATGGCCTAGGGTCACTCTCTGGACTCCCCGGAGGGGTCATCTTGACTGGGCTAATGGGAAGACCCGCCCACGGTGCGTAGCACCTCTCCCTGGATTGGAGCCCGCCCTGCATAGACAGGAGAAAGTGAGCTGAGTACCAGCCTTCGTCTCTCCCTTCTTCCTGACTGTGGGTATAGACACACCCAGCTCTGCTTCATCTGCTTCCCGCCCCAAAGAATGCGCCCTCACTGGAGAGCTACCACAAACTCTGTTGCCCTCAAGTTGCTTTTGTCAGGGTCTTTGTCGCAGGGACAGGAAGGAAAGCGAAGGCAGCCCTGCAGGTGGCGGCCACTTCTCTCACCCTCTGACCCCGGTTCTGTCAGCCAGGAGGTGAGCGAGCTGCTGTAAGCCGCGCAGCGGCCACGCCTTCCCTGCCAGGAAACCGAGCCATGAACCTTCAGCTGCTTCTGCCAGGCACTCTGCCAGGTGACCAGGAAGTCAGTAACACGTGTGCATGTATGTGCGCATTTGTGCGTATCTTTGTGTGCGTGTGTGTAGCAGAGTATGCCTGTTGGTGTGAGGCTGGATGTGCATGCGTACTGGTGTGATTCTATGTGTGTACGATTGTGTGTGCATATTGGCACGATCCTGCATGCATGTCTCTGTGCATGTATGTCTTTATGTGTGCACACTGGTGTAAGCCCAAGTATGTGTACCTCTGTGCGCGCATGTTGATGCGAGCCTGTGTGTGCACGTTGGTGTGGGTCTGAGTATGCACGTGTCTCTGTGCGTGCATTTAAAAAAACTTTTCAAAAATTTACTTATTTGTGTGTATATGTGTATACGTGTATATATATGTAGGTCTTCTGTATCACAAATATTATGTGTGCCTGTGGAAGCCCAAAGGTGACTTCAGAAATCATCCTGGATTGTTCCATCTCTTTTTTGATTTGCTCTGGGTTTTCCCAGGCTCCGCCTTCCTAGCTCTGAAGTATAGGCTGCTGTTTTCATGTGGAATCTAGAATTTTAACTCAGGTCTTTCTGTTTGGGAGGTAGAGTCTTCACCCCTGAGTCATCTTCCCAGCCTAGCGCATGCATGTTCGTGTGAGTCTGTGTGTGTGTGTGTGTGTGTGTGTGTGTGTGTGTGTATGCGTGTGTATGCGTGTGTATGTGTGTGCGCACGCGTGCCTGCACTCGGCTCTGCCAGTGGTTACATGAGAAGCATCTGACCCACAGTAACACACCGTGCTGGAAGACAGCTGGATGGGAGTAACGTCGTCTCTGGCTGCCAAGCCTGGGGTCAGAGCTTTGCCCGTCTGGTGGGACTTAGGGTTCCCGCACCATGGGTCTGGATCCCGACAGATCTCATCTCACCCCCACCTGTGAAGCCGAGCAATAGAGAACAGGGAAGCACAATACTTGCGAGAGAATTTGATGGTGAGACTTCTGGAGGCACAACACAGGAGACCCCAGCAACCATCCTTCACCATCACAACCCACCTCCCCTCAGCACGGGACAGGACGCCGTCACGGTGCACGGCCTTTCCGCCAGCAGCCGTGCGCAGCAGCCGTGTGCAGCCGTGCGCAGCAGCCGTGTGCAGCAGCAGCCGTGTGCAGCAGCCGTGTGCAGCAGCAGCCGTGTGCCGCAGCCGTGTGCAGCAGCCGTGTGCAGCAGCCGTGTGCAGCAGCCGTGTGTCGCAGCTGTGTGCAGCAGCAGCCGTGTGCAGCAGCAGCCGTGTGCCGCAGCCGTGTGCAGCAGCCGTGCGCAGCAGCCGTGCGCAGCAGCCGTGTGCAGCAGCCGTGTGCAGCAGTAGCCGTGTGCAGCAGCAGCCGTGTGCAGCAGCCGTGTGCCGCAGCCGTGTGCAGCAGCCGTGTGCAGCAGCCGTGTGCAGCAGCAGCCGTGTGCAGCAGCAGCCGTGTGCAGCAGCAGCCGTGTGCAGCCGTGTGCAGCAGCCATGTGCAGCAGCAGCCGTGTGCAGCAGCCGTGTGCAGCAGCCGTGTGCAGCAGCAGCCGTGTGCAGCAGCAGCCGTGTGCAGCAGCCGTGTGCAGCAGCAGCCGTGTGCAGCAGCCGTGTGCAGCAGCAGCCGTGTGCAGCAGCAGCCGTGTGCCCCAGCCGTGTGCCCCAGCCATGTGAGGCAGCAGCAGCAGCCGTGCACAGGCGCAGCCAAAAGCCAGGGGAATTCACTCCCTCTGCGGAAGGACCCCCATCCCTGTCGTCCTCCATCACTTTCACCAACACCTACATGAGAGCAAGTACTACCCAGAAAAGCCACACACACATGCACACGCGCACACGCACACACACGCACATGCACACACGCACATGCACACACGTACACACGCACACATACGCACATGCACACACACACACGTACACACACACTGCAGAAATAAATAAATTAAGAAGCACTGGGCAGATGGCTCAGAAGCTACGTCACTTGCTGTAAAGTGAAAGGGCCCCGGTTCAGATCCCATGTAAACAGCTGTGGCAACTGCCTGCAGCCCCATCCCTGGCAGGTAGAAACCAGGAATCCCTAGAGCCAGTTTGCTAACAAGACCAGCTCCATTGGCGAGCTCTGGATGTATTTAGAGACTCAACCTCAAAAGAATAAAGTGGAAAAACAACCAAGGATGATTCCTAACATCAATCAGCCTTAGGCCTCCATATGTACTCACAAATGCGCCCACACACATGCACATCTGCGCCCACACACACGCACATCTGCGCCCACACACACGCACATCTGCGCCCACACAATGCACATCTGCGCCCACACACGCACATCTGCGCCCACACACACGCACATCTGCGCCCACACACGCACATCTGCGCCCACACACACGCACATCTGCGCCCACACACACGCACATCTGCACAAGTGCGCCCACACACATGTAAATATACATATACACATGCATGCCTCCCCATATATACATGAAAGTGGATAGATAAATAAATAAATAAATAAATAAAATGAATGAAAGTGATGACTACAAGGGAGGGAAGGAGGTTAAAGGAGGAGAAAGGAAGGAGGGAAGAAGCAGGAGGGAGGGAGAAGGAGGGAAGAAAGGAGGCGGGAGGAGGGAAGAAGGGAGGAGGGAGGAGGGAGGAAGAAGGAGGGAAGAAGGGAGGCGGGAGGAGGGAGGGAGAAGGAACCTCAGGAAATCTCAAAGGGTGAAGGTGGACCAGTGTCTGAGCTGACACTCTGAGTACCGTGTGAATGTGGAGGGCCCTGGGAGGGGCCGTGTCCAGCTCTGTTCTGAAGTGACCTCTGCTAGGGCAGGAACTGGGACCCCCATACTCCTGCAGGCCTCTCAGCAGACGGAAGAACTTCAGAAGCATATCCCCCTACCTCGGTTCTGGCTTTTGTTCTGTAATGGCATTGCTGTTGGAGCCACAAACTCTCTTCCCTCCCCTCCCCTTCCTTCCCCTCCGTCCCCTCCCCTCCATTCTCCTCCCTCTTCTCTCCCTTTCCCTCTCTTGTCCCCTCCCCTTCTCTAGCCTTCCCTCTTCTATCTTCCCCTCCCCTTCCCTCCTCTCCCTCCCTCCTTCCCCTCCCCTTCCCTCCTCTCCCTTCTCCTTCCCTCCCTTCCCTCCTTCCCTCCTCCTCCTCTCCTTCCCTCCTCTCCCTTCCCTTCCCCCCTCCCCCTCCTCTCCCTTCTCCTTCCCTCCCCTTCCCTCCTCTCCTCCTCCTTCCCTCTCCTTCCCTCCTCTCCCTTCTCCTTCCCTCCCCTTCCCTCCTCTCCCTTCTCCTTCCTCCCTTCCCTCCTTTCCCTTCTCCTTCCCTCCCCTTCCCTCCTCTCCCTTCTCCTTCCCTCCCCTTCCCTCCTCTCCCTCCTCCTTCCCTCTCCTTCCCTCCTCTCCCTTCTCCTTCCCTCCCCTTCCCTCCTCTCCCTTCTCCTTCCCTCCCCTTCCCTCCTCTCCCTCCTCCTTCCCTCTCCTTCCCTCCTCTCCCTTCTCCTTCCCTCCCCTTCCCTCCAGTCTCCTGCCAGGTCCACCTCGCCCAACCCCCCTCTGTCCACAACACAGGAAAAGACCAGTTCAGAGGATTTGGTCACAGGGAAGCCTTGGTGCACGGGATCTGGACCCAGGACAGGGAAGCCGGACACGACACGACCATTAGAGCAACTGTCGCTACAGTTTCTTCACAATTACACGTTCCCGTCAAGATCCAGGAAGGCGCCTTTCACTTAACTAAACAGAGCCGAGCTTTTACCTAACGAGATTGTCCAAGCATGAGCAGAAGTGAGAAACAGGAAGCGCTAACCACACACTTAAATGCAGCAAAATCCTATGATGAAATCGTTATCTCTGGGCTGAAATCAAAATTTTAAGCAGTTTACCTGCTTCGTGTCTTCCCAAGAGTTTTATGTAGCAAACTTTCCGTGTCATGACTAATAGCGGCTCTTGCCACGGATTGCTCTCTTAAAACTGCTACTCAACCTTTGTGATCTTGGAACACTCCTTATTATGGGATGCATTATGCAGGCGCTCCTGTGCGTGATAGGACGCGGCAACCCGCTGTGAGACTGCCTATCAGAGCTTCTTTTAAGGCCCTCTCTCAATTGTCAGCAAAGTATTTTTTAAGGTTAAAAGGTGTAAAATTATTCTGAAATGCTTTTCTGACCTGTCGCCTCTCACTGCAAAGAGCTATAGTTCATTTTTTTTTCTAAAATTGTATTTTTTGAAATGCAGTAATATTATAAGAATAAGCTTATATCAGGAAAATATTCTCCCGAAATGCTCAGGGTATTTTTTCTACCCGTTCTTCTCCAATGACTGTACTATTCACCACTGTTTCATGCTGAGCATTTTAATTTCTGATGCAATTTTTCTTAACTCAACCGTCCATTTCTGTGGCGGAATTAACACAAATGGCCAGTGCTGCGAGCCCCTGCCTCTCCGGCTCTCCCTGAAACAGGGGTGGCTCATAGTCCACAATGTCAAAGGCAAATTTGCCACCATCATGCGCTCTAACCTCATTATTCAAAGGCGTGGGGCGCAGACAGAGCTGAGATAGCACCTGGCCTGATTGAGCCCACACCCGAAGTCAGTGGGGGCACCCAGGGAGGGCGGCCCCGCTTGGCCCCTCATCAGCGGTCAGGACGGGCAGCCGGCTTGGCCTGGGCGGATCCTTCAGTCCACAGTCGTGTGTTTCAACCCTTGGCCTCCGAGACCCAGGCTGCTGTTCCCCACGGTGCCCACCGGGCTGCTCCAAGCTCTTAGGGTCTCACTAGTGTCCAGGTGATTTGCCACAGAGGACTGCCTGGCTTGGGAAGATGGAGATCCGTACCCAGGACTGACCCACGTGAGCCCAGTCACCTCCAGAGACTGGGTGTCCTAGCATCCACCCACCACGCCCGCCACCTGGACAGAACGCCCACCCTATGCCACCTGCGACCCGTGACCCACGTCCTGCTGCCCACGCGTCTCCTCTAGGTTTCCTCCCAGTGGCAATGGATTATTCAGTCACGCGACACTGTAAATTACGATCTGATTTTCAGAAGAGCGACAGGTCACCTTGTCAGCTGGCAGCACTGGGGGGAGGACACGTCGGGGTGCTCCGAGCGGGGGGCTCCACGAGGTGCGCGGCTGCTTGGGAGCATGGAGACTGCCCCACGGAGGCACATCTCCCTCCCTCTGCCCACGTCCCTCCCGTCTCTGCCCTCTGCGCTCCGATGTGCTCCCGGGAGGAAGGAAGGGGCCGCCTGGCCTGCCCGGCTGTGCTGCAAAGATTGTTCTCCCGCAGGGGAGGCGAGTCCAGGGCGGCCTCACGTCCTGCTCAGACTCGGGGAATGAGATACAGTGCTGGGGACCGGGCCGGCTGCCTCCCACCACAGCGAGGCTCCGCATCACCAAGTTGCTGCCACGTCTCCATGGCGATAGCAGGAGCACCTCTGAAATGAAGCCGGAGGAGCTGAACCCAGAACCGCTCTGTCCAAGGCTCAGGAAAGGGGCCCCGGGGCCACACGAGTATTTGAACAAGTCACAAAGAGAGGTGTGGTGAACCGGCAGGATCTTGCCCAGCCCTGTGCCACTTCCCTGTGCCAGGCGGGGATGGAGAGACCCGGCATGGAAATGCTGGAAATGCTGGAGATCCAAGAGCTTAGGTCGGAAGAGGACTTCCCTGGGGCGCCACAAAGATCCTCCATGAACCGACGGCAGATGGGTGACTCGGTTCACACCGGAGACTTAAGATCATGCCAAATCTTACAGCTAAGAGAAACCCAAGAGTAAACGGACAGAGATTCTCCCCGAATTTTCTAATAAACTCAGTGTAAAAGTTTGATGTAAAACCAAGAACTTTTGGCTTGATGTAAAACTAAGAACATTTTCTAGATGGTCAAAAATTAAAAATAAGTTCTGGTTGACCTGAGAGGAAAGGGTAGAGCAGTGACAGTGATGGGAGAGGTGTGTTGGGGAGAGAAAGGGGAAGGGGGAGGGAGGAGGGAGGGAGGAGGGAGTTAGGGGGCACTGGATGGTGAGAGGTCAGAGCAGCCACCCTGACGAGACAGGGCTGTGGCTCTCATTCTAGAAGGTGCTGACTCACACCTCCCTCTCTTCCAGTTTTCAGTTCTGTAGGAAACAAAAATCCGTCTGCATCTTGTCGAAAATGATGAGCCACAGAGGGGCCAGGACTAGCTGGGTGGGGTGGGGGTGGGGGGCCTGAGGCAGGAGGGGCCGCCTGTACCCCAGCTCCTGGGGTGTGGGGGGCCTGAGGCAGGAGGGGCTGCCTGTACCCCAGCTCCTGGGGTGTGGGGGGCCTGAGGCAGGAGGGGCTGCCTGTACCCCAGCGTGCAGAGGCTGAAGCAAGAGAACTGTGAGCTTAGGTAAGATGGCCGAACCCATCCTGAAACCAAGTGGGACAAGATGCACAATCGACCCTTTGGGCAATGTGAGGAGCGTTTGTGGTACCCCCAGAGCTGTGGTGCCCCCAGAGCTGTGGGTTCAGCGTTTTCCTCTCGCAAGCTACGATCATGCACAGCAGCGAAGCCTGCTCCTCGTGCAACGGTTCTGCCCTTTGGGGTGCGCCTGTGGCCTGCCCTTTGGGGCGCGCCTGTGGCATGCCCTTTGGGGTGCGCCTGTGGCAGGTGTGCAGAGTTTGGTCGCCTTGGACTCTTAAGAAAGGCACAGTCAGTTCCCAGCCCGGGCACACATGGCCCCCAATGCCACGTTACTGTCCACGGCAGAATCCAGGAAGACTACACAGGTTCCAGGGGCAGGTCTCTGCCCACCCTGCCACGTGGGCCCTGGGAACTCCTTTGCTGTCGTCTCCTCCTTCATGATGGGGTCCAGACCGCCCCTCTCGCAGGAGGGTTTTCGTTTCTAATGCATGAGACACACTAAGCCTTTGGCAGAGAGCTGAATGCGGGCGCTGGGAAGGCGGCTCTGGGATGGATCTTTCCCGAAGCGTGGACGTGGGGTGTCCTTTGGGCAGAACGTGAAGGGGCGGGGACAGCCACGAGTCTGGCTCTGAAAGTGTCCGCACCTCGTGATGAGAAGCACCTGAGGGCTCAGCTTCCTCCTGGCAAACAGTGTTGGGGGGGGACGTCTAAGGGGATTGGATTTCAGGAGGGACGTCCAAACCCTTCGCTACTTGGTCTGTTTAATTTTCTTTTTGGACACAGAGGCTTGCACTGATGCCGGCTGTCATAGTTACGCACAGGTGTCAACTTGACTGTTGAGGGTGTGAGCTCTGGGCACAGGTGTAGAGAGTTGATGGTTGAGTTAGGCCCAGAGCAAACCTGAAGGAGATTGTCTAGCTGATGGGGAAGCCCCAGCCCATGGTGGGTGGGATTAGGCCCTGGATAAATCACAGAGAGCTGGTTGAGAGAGTGGGCATCCTTCTGTATACTTGGCTAGACATGCTGGTCTGGCAAGTAAGGATTGTCCCTTCTCAGGTGTTATGCAGTGATGGTGTGGCCAGTTCCCTCGGCCCTGATGTTGGTGTGTGGTCTCCTGTCAAGCTGGACCATGAACTATAACTGGACTGTCATAAGAAAGTAAATTCCTTGTTCCCTTAAGCTGTGTTCTGGTCATTTATCAGCACCATGCAGGTGGACTGCAACAGAATTTGGTACTCAGGAAGTAGGGTGTTGCTGATAAATCTGACTATGTGGACTTGTGGCTTTTGAACAGTTTCACTGGACAAAGTTGGAAGTGCTTGAGAATTTTCACTTTGTGGATTTACAAAATACCGTTCTTCAGAGTTTAGTGGGCCAGTTGCTGAGAGAGATTGTTTGGGCTCAATTTGTGATGAGGGGAACAAGGACTTTGATAAAGCTGAATTTAAAGACAATGGACTGGTTGTTTAACAGAGGAGAGCTGTGTTGGCAGCCTTGAAGGTTTGGATGTGCAGAGGGCAGGCAGCAGAATATCTGCTGCCGTTGGAGAAATGAGTATCAGTGAAGGAAAACCTAGTGACTTGCACTGTGACGGTGGAAGACGTGAAAACCACCGTATGGCAAGTTCATGATTTGGAAACTCAAATTCCTTCAGGAGCCGAAAGCCCAAGTTAAAGCTGTTTCTTGCGCTTTTCAAGTTGGCTGCTTAGAAAAGAGGCTTTTCCAGCGTCAGCGCGTTAAAGTTGGTGCAGCTGTGGCTCCAGTGGACTAAGCTGCGTTTCAACCTCGCTTTGGAACCTGGCAGCGTCCCTCAGGTGATACTGGTTTTCGTGTACTACTGAAGGGTTCGTGGAGAGCAGCAGAAGCTTGGCACCAAGTGGCAGGCGTAGAGTCCTGCAAGAGATGGTGAAGCTTAGAGCTGCAGAGGAGAACCCAGAGTTGTGTTTGAGATGCCAGAACTGTGGGACTGCTGCTGAGGACGGCTGCGAGTGGAGATTCAGCCTGGTTCAGAGGAACTCTGCTTTTACAACATTAAGCTGCAAACGGGGACTGGGAATGCCTCGAATCTTTGAGCCGCCTTGACTACGTGATGAGCAACAGAAGATGGACATTGAAGTAAAGGATGCAGTATTTGATTTTCTGGACTTTGTTTTTTAATGTTTTTTTTAATTTTTATTGTTTAAAATCTTTCTGTTTTAATGTTTTATCTGTTTTAAAGTATTTGACTTATTCTAATTTAAGAAGGTTAAGAACTTTGAACTTTTAAAATGTTGGAACTGAACTTTTAATGAGAGAACTTTTTTAAAATTTTTTTAATTATTTATTCAATTGTGCGCGTGTATGTGTGTGTGTGCGCGTGTATGCATGTATGTGTGTGTAGAACCACGGACGAATTCGGGAACCATCATGGACGCCTCCACCTCCTCCTTCTTTACTCTGCCCCGGGATTCACAGGCCCCGCCCTACCAGGACCACAAGCGCAGGCCGCCCCGGCTTCCGCCTGGCGTCTATACGTGGGATCTGGGATCCGAACTCAGGACCTTCCACCTGCAAGGCAGAGGCTTAACCCCTGAGCCACCTCTCCAGCCCGTATTTATATTTTTAAAGATAACTTTTAACATCTGTGGAGACAAGGAAAGGTTACAGTGCTATTGTTTTTGTGTCAAGTTGACAAGGGGTGGAGTGTCATAGTTACGCACAGGGGTCAACTTGACTGTTGAGGGTTTGAGCTCTGGGCACAGCTGTAGAGAGTTGATGGTTGAGTTAAGCCCAGAGCAAACCTGAAGGAGATTGTCTAGCTGATGGGGAAGACCCAGCCCATGGTGGGTGGGATTAGGCCCTGCATAAATCACAGAGAGCTGGTTGAGAGAGTTGGCATCCTTCTGTTCACTTGGCCAGACATGCTGGTCTGGCAAGTAAGGATCGTCCATCTCTCAGCCATTGTGTGGTGATGGTGTGGTCGGTTCCCTCGGCCCTGGTGTTGGTGCGTGCTCTCCGTCAAGCTGGACTGAGAACTGTAACCAGGAATCGTAAGAGAATAAACCCTTGTTCCCTTAGGCTGTTTGATGGTCGTTTATCAGCAGCCGTGCAGATGGACTGCGACACCGGCAATCCCACCAGTGTAGGAGCTCCAAGCCGCCATTCCCACCACCTCTCCTCACTTCTGAGGGTCTGTATGTCTCTGTAATAGAACTGCGGCTGCAGCGACAGCCAGAGGCTCCCCTGAGAGACCCACAGCACCGAGTGAACAAGAACCACTTGTCTTTCTGGGGCCAGTGGGACAAAGTTACAAGGAGGGGCAGGACCACAGCACAGCAGAACATCTCTGTTCCCAGACAGACCACATCTCCACCAATGGCCGGATGGGACTCAGCATGGGAACCTGTCTCTGCTGATGAGCATAAGCCAGGTCTCTGATCCTCACACACACACACACACACTGCCCTATGAACACACACACACACTGCCCTATGAACACACACACACACACTGCCCTATGAACACACACACACAGTGCCCTATGAACACACACACACACTGTCCTATGAACACACACACACACACACACACACTGCCCTATGAACACACACACACACACTGCCCTATGAACACACACACACACACTGCCCTATGAACACACACACAGTGCCCTATGAACACACACACACACTGTCCTATGAACACACACACACACACACACACACACACTGCCCTATGAACACACACACACACTGCCCTATGAACACACACACACACTGCCCTATGAACACACAAACACACACTGCCCTATGAACACACACACACTGCCCTATGAACACACACACACACACACACACACTGCCCTATGACACACACACACACTGCCCTATGAACACATACACACACTGTCCTATGAACACACACACACACTGCCCTATGAAAACACACACACACTGTCCTATGAACACACACAAACACACACACACACTGCCCTATGAACACACACACACACTGCCCTATGAACACATACACACACTGTCCTATGAACACACACACACACTGCCCTATGAAAACACACACACACTGTCCTATGAACACACACAAACACACACACACACACTGCCCTATGAACACAAACACACCACTGCCCTATGAACACACACACACTGCCCTGTGAACACACACACACACACACACTGCCCTATGAACATACACACACACTGCCCTGTGAACACACACACACTGCCCTATGAACACACCACACACACACACACACACACACACACTGCCCTATGAACACACACACACACACACTGCCCTGTGAACACACACACACTGCCCTATGAACACACACACACACACACATACACACTGCCCTATGAACACACACACACCACTGCCCTGTGAACACACACACACTGCCCTATGAACACACACACCTGCCCTATGAACACACACACACACTGCCCTATGAACACACACTGCCCTGTGAACACACACACACACACTGCCTGTGAACACAACAAACCACTGCCCTGTGAACAACACACAGTGCCCTATGAACACACACACCACTGCCCTATGAACACACACACACACACACACAGCCCTATGAACACACACACACACTGCCCTGTGAACACACACACACACTGCCCTATGAACACACACACACCACTGCCCTATGAACACACACACACACACACTGCCCTATGAACACACACACACACACACACTGCCCTGTGAACACACACACACACTGCCCTGTGAACAGACACACACACTGCCCTATGAACACACACACACTGCCCTATGAACACACACACACTGCCCTATGAACCCACACACACACTGCCCTATGAACACACACACACACACTGCCCTATGAACACACACACACTGCCCTATGAACACAACACACACACACCTGCCCTATGAACACACACACACACACTGCCCTATGAACACACACACACTGCCTATGAGACACACACACACACACACAGCCCTATGAACACACACACACTGCCCTATGAACACACACACACACACTGCCCTATGAACACACACACACACACACTGCCCTATGAACACCACACACCTGCCCTATGAACACACACACTGCCCTATGAACACACACACACACACTGTCCTATGAACACACACACACACACACTGCCCTATGAACACACACACACTGCCCTATGACACACCCACACACTGCCCTATGAACACACACACTGCCCTATGAACACACACACACTGCCCTTGATGAACACACACACACCACACACACTGCCCTATGAACACACACACACTGCCCTATGAACACACACACTTCCCTATGAACACACACACACACTGCCCTATGAACACAACACACACTGCCCTATGAACACACACACACACACTGCCCTATGAACACACACACACTGCCCTATGAACACACACACACACTGCCCTATGAACACCACACACACTGCCCTATGAACCACACACACACTGCCCTATGAACACACACACACACTGCCCTATGAACACCACACTGCCCTATGACACACACACACTGCCCTATGAACACATACACACTGCCTATGAACACACAACCCACACTGCCCTATGACACACACACACACTGCCCTATGAACACACACACTGCCCTATGAACACACACACACACTGCCCTATGAACACACACACTGCCCTATGAACACGCACACACACACTGCCCTATGAACACACACACACCACTGCCCTATGAACACACACACACTTCCCTATGAACACACACACCCACACTGCCCTATGAACCCACACACACACACTGCCCTATGAACACACACACACACACTGCCCTATGAACACACACACTGCCCTATGAACACACACACACACTGCCCTATGAACACACACACACACTGCCCTATGAACACACACACACTGCCCTATGAACACACACATACACACACACACACTGCCCTATGAACACACACACACACACACTGCCCTATGAACACACACACACACACCACACTGCCCTATGAACACACACACACACTGTCCTATGAACACACACACACACTGCCCTATGAACACACACACACTGCCCTATGAACACACACACACACTGCCCTATGAACACACACACACACTGCCCTATGAACACACCACACCACTGCCCTATGAACACACCACACACACACACTGCCTATGAACACACACACTGCCCTATGAACACACACACTGCCCTATGAAACACACCCCACTGCCCTATGAACACACACACACTGCCCTATGAACACACCACACACACAACACTGCCTCTATGAACACACACACACACACACTGCCCTATGAACACACACACACACACACACACTGCCCTATGAACACACACACACACAACTGCCCTATGAACACACACACACACTGCCCTATGAACACACACACACACACACACTGCCCTATGAACACACACACCACCACACTGCCCTATGAACACACACACACACTGCCCTATGAACACACACACACACTGCCCTATGAACACACACACACACACACACTGCCCTATGAACACACACACACACTGCCCTATGAACACACACACACACTGCCCTATGAACACACACACTACTGCCCTATGAACACACACACACCACTGCCCTATGAACAAACACCACACTGCCCTATGAACACACACACACACCTGCCCTATGTACACACACACACACTGCCCCATGAACACACACACACTGCCCTATGCACACACACACCACACTGCCCTATGAACACCACACACACACACTTGCCCTATGAACACACACACACACACACTGCCCTATGAACACACACACACACTGCCCTATGAAACACACACACTGCCCTGTAACACACGCACACCTGCCTATGAACACACACCACACTGCCCTATGAACACACACACACTGCCCTATGAACACACACACACACACTGCCCTATGAACACACACACACTGCCCTATGAACACACACACACACACACACTGCCCTATGAACACACACACACACACACACACTGCCCTATGAACACACACACACTGCCCTATGAACACACACACACACTGCCCTATGAACACACACACACACTGCCCTATGAACACACACACACACACTGCCCTATGAACACACACCACACAACTGCCCTATGAACACACACACACTGCCCTATGAACACACACACACACACTGCCCTATGCACACACACACACTGCCCTATGAACACACACACACTGCCCTATGAACACACACCACACACACTGCCCTATGAACACACACACACACTTGCCTATAACACACACACACACTGCCCTATGAACACACACACACTTCCCTATGAACACACACACACTGCCCTATGAACACACACACCACTGCCCTATGAACACACACACACACTGCCCTATGACACACACACACACTGTCCTATGAACACCACACACACACACACTGCCCTATGAACACACACACACGCCCTATGAAACCACACACACACTGCCCTATGAACACACACCCACTGCCCTATGAAACACACACATACTGCCCTATGAACACACACACACACTGCCCTATGAACACACACCACACTGCCCTATGAACACACACACTGCCCTATGAACACACACACACTGCCCTATGACACACACACACACTGCCCTATGAAAACACACACACTGCCCTATGAACACACACATACACACCACACACTGCCCTATGAACAACACACACACACACACACTGCCCTATGAACACACACACTGTCCTATGAAACACACACACACACGCCCTATGAACACACACCACACTGCCCTATGAACACACACACATACACACCACACACTGCCCTATGAACACACACACACACACTGCCCTATGAACACACACACACTGTCCTATGAACACACACACACACTGCCCTATGAACACACACACACTTCCCCATGAACACACACACACACTGCCCTATGAACACACACACACACTGCCCTATGAACACACACACACACTGCCCTATGAACACACACACACACACTGTCCTATGAACACACACACACACACACACTGCCCTATGAACACACACACACTGCCCTATGAACACACACACACTGCCCTATGAACACACACACACACTGCCCTATGAACACACACACACTGCCCTATGAACACACACACACACTGCCCTATGAACACACACACACACTGCCCTATGAACACACACACTGCCCTATGAACATACATGCACACACTCTCACACACACATGGACATGCGTGTATACACACATGCACACCCACACACACAGGCCACTGCCCAATCATGAATCAAGGCCCTCATCAGCCTGGCATCCAGCATCAGCATCTGCCTCAATAACTACGTGTCCCGATGCGGTGGTTTTCTGGGGCAGGTGCTAATGAAAACTCAGGCCGGCCCATCATGAGTGCGCGTGCGGTTATCCGTCCGCACCCAGCACTGGGCGTGGGCTCAGCGGAAGTCAGACCGCGTGGAGACTAGCCTGGGTGCTCCTCTGGGTCCTTGAGCACACCCATCCTGTGGCAGAACCGCGGTCCCCTCCTGAATCAGCCCCCTCAGCGGGAGCTGGCGAGAGAGCAGCCGCCGAGGCTCATGGGAAGAGGCGCCAGCTAACACCTCCTGCTCGTATACTTCGAGTGATGCCCGGCCAAGGGCACTTGCCCACGATCGGGGTCCCTCTGGGGTCTGTGTGTATCCAGGTTCTTGGGTTTGGGAATCGAAAGACTGAAACCAGAACATAAGTAGAGGATAAACGCAGAGATTAATAGAGGAGAGAAAGAACTGACACTCCTAGACGTGGATCTGCAAGGGGCAAGAAGCCCTGGGGACTCTGGAGTCCAGACATGGAATCCCATGAGCGGCAAGGAGGCCAAAGATGGCTGCCAGATCAGGGTTATTTATAGGCCTAGACAGGGGTGTGTGTGTGTGTGTGTGTGTGTGTGTGTAGGGGGTGGGGGGTAGCTTTTCCTTATTGGTCTGTTGCAGTCAGCCTGCATGGTTGCTGATAAATGACCATCACACAGCTTAAGGGAACAAAGAGTTTACTTTCTTACGACAGCCCAGTTACAGTTCATAGTCCAGCTTGACGGGAGAGCACACACCAACACCAGGGCCGAGGGAACTGGCCACCATAACGGCTGAGAGATGGACAATCCTTACTCGCCAGACCAGCATGTCTGGCCAAGTAGACAGAAGGATGCCCACTCTCTCAACCAGCTCTCTGTGACTTATGCAGGGCCAGACCTGATTGGAGCTTTTGGTCCTCTACCTGTCATTGGTCTGTTCTTATCGAGGCCCAACCCAGTTGAGCTTGTGCCTGACCTCAAGGTAGGGCTTATCTGTAATGGAGAACTATCTCTATATCTTTTCATGAACAGGGAGTTGGGGGAAATTGGTAAAGGGCATGTTCCTTGAGGTAACCCCCGCTCTGGGGCTGACCTTCCAAGACCTTCAGAGACTGTCCAGCATGGCTGCTGAAAAACTGCCCCGTTCGGACTTCATCCCACAGACTCTGCAACACCTTGGGCTGCCCAGAGATGCTCGTGACACCAGCCATGGCCATGGACGGTGGGACGCAGCAGCAGCTGAGGTGAACTGAAAGCCAACCTCGCCTTCTGTGCATGCGTGTTTGAACTGCATCCCCTTGAGGGGAACTGTCCACAGTACAGTCACCCTGCTCCATCCCGAGCACAAGCTAGGATTGCAGCCACTGTTGCAGAGGGAAGGTCAAAAGTGTTGCACAGGACGTGCGCCCGCCCGGAAGCAGCCATGTTTACTCTCGGGGGGGGGGGGGGGGAGTACTTATCCCATAGAATAAGGGGAAAGTCTCATAGCTGAGACATGGACCTAGAAAGATGCTGATCCCCAAGAGGCAGCTCTCTACTTTCATGGACGCGGCGCCCTCCGGAAAGATGGACAGACAAGGCCTGCACCACGGCCTCCGCCGGCCCAGGACTGTGTCCAGGGCCACAGAGGAAACTGCCTGTGACCAGGAAGCGGCCACGTGTCACTGGAGAAATCGTCCCCCCCCCAGACCACCCAGTCATCTCTCTGCTTTCTCCTTGTGTCTGCCATTCCTGGTTTCCTTACAAGCATAGCTCCCTGCCAGAGCGACTACCGCTGCCCAAGGACAGATAGTGCTGGGAACGGTCAGGACCGTCTGGGGACGATGGAGAAAACGCCACATCAGGCCGCAGAAATGCAGCATTTGAGATTTGAAGCTGGATGAAAGAAAATGTCACAAGTTACAGGTTAATTCTCAGAGCAAAGCCAGCAGTCAGGGCATCCCGTGTGCACGGCTGCGTGGACATTTTCCTGATGAACGCACGAGACAGCCACACACACTCCCTGTTTAGGTGGTTCCTGCCTTGGAACCAAATGACTGTTTCTGCAAAAGAACTGGAGGGAGCTCTTGCTCCCTTGGAGGTTCCTCGGGACGGTTCTCCTCAATTCTCTCCTGTTCGCTTCTCCTCACTTAGATCAGCCTTGCCAAAGATTTCTAGAAACATCTCTGATTTCAAAGAGTGCACCCTGTCTCCTCACCGTCTCCTCACCGTCTCCTCACCATCTCCTCCCCGGTGCTGTGTGTCTGCTGACTATAGGAACAGCTGAGATGTCCCCGCCCGGCGGGGAGGATGCCAGGGTGCTCTTCACACAAGGGAGCCAGCCGTGTGTTAGTGACTACTGCTCGTGTGACGGTGTGGCGATCTCTAAGCAGCCTGCAGCTGGAAAGACTGGGTAACGGTTATAAGGCAGGATTAGAGCAGCTCTGCTGGGATGGTTCTCTAAGGGCTTTGAAGGTCTTTGGAATTCCCGAAGACCATCCCCCACTGCTGGGACCACCCTGAAGGAACACCCTTGCTGAGGAACTGACTCCAGTCCTCTCAGAGACAAGATGGCCATGAGTTCTTTCCAGCTGCTTGCTTCTCATGGATTCCATGCCTGGGGCCCATGAGTGCTCCGGGGCGCCCTAGCCCCTCCTGGCACTCCACACCTGCAGTCCATGAGTTCCGCTCTTCCTCTCCTCTAATAAACTCTACCTGAATCCTCTTCACGTGTTCCGGTTTCAATCTTCGACTCCGGAACACAAGAATCTGCATCATTGGGCCAGTCATTCCCATAACAGTCGAAGCAGCTGCTCTCCTGGAGTCAAGACTTGGCACAGAGACAGAAGAGCTATGTTCAGGAGCTTCCAGAACTCACAGGACAGGTTCGTGTGTGTGTGGACGGTCATCCAGTGCCGACTCACAGGACAGATTTGTGTGTGTGTGTGTGGACGGTCACCCAGTGCTGACTCACAGGACAGGTTTGTGTGTGTGTGTGGACGGTCACCCAGTGCCGACTCACAGGACAGGTTTGTGTGTGTGTGTGGACGGTCACCCAGTGCCGACACACAGGACAGGTTTGTGTGTGTGTGTGGACGGTCACCCAGTGCTGACTCACAGGACAGGTTTGTGTGTGTGTGTGGACGGTCACCCAGTGCTGACACACAGGACAGGTATTGGGGGAGGGATTCACTCAGGGCTGACACGCAGGACAAGCACGTGCAGGTGGGGGGTCACCCAATGGTCCTGACACGCAGGGCAGACATGTGCAGCAAGGGTGCAGTCAGTGACAATCCTCTGACCCGGCCTCCTCGCCTCCGCCAACGTCATGCAGCCCTTGTGCACCTGAAGAATTTCTGATCCCACATATTTCACCAGATCCCTGGATGATGCGTGACAAGTCCGTAGTCTGGGTTTGGTCGAGCTGTCCTAACCCCCCAACGGCTGTATTTCAAACTTACCAATTTCTGAGATATGCACAGAAGCCAGAGGCAGCCCACCCTTCCTGGGGTGGGTTCCTGCTAACCCCAGGTCTGCCTCTGCAGACTCAAGATGACCTTGACCTTTGACCCCAAGCCCCTCCTGTTTGCAGAGATCAGTGGCCTGGTTTCTGGGGTTCATAACCCCGGTTAAAACGGCTTTCCCAGCAGGACTTTGAGCTTGGATGACCGAGGCTCCCCCCTGAAGAAGCGGCTTCTTCCAGTCCACATGCCCGGAAGCTCCTCCCCATGGCAAACACTTAGGGCGCTCCCCAGGGGTCCTTGGAGCCCAGCAGGGGCCACAATGCCATCCTAGCTTGGGCTGAGCAAGCTCTCTCCACTGATCTTGGGAAGCTTTTCCTAGCCGCAGACATTTAAGATTTACAAGCCAAACCCTGGAGGCCACTCGGGCATTACAAATACCATCCATCCTACTTCTCCTCAAAAGCCCTTGGGCAGAGGGACCCCCAGGGCCCCAAGCAGCCAGGGAGACCACGCCGCCCAGAAAACAGCTCTGGTCCCCAGAGACACCACTGAGCCACGGGCAGGAGCCGAGGGAACAGCACCCCCTCCTGAGAGGACCCCCCCCCTCTGCATGAAGAGGGGCTCTGAGCCTCATCCCCATCTCCCCACACACACTCCACTTTCAGAAAATAGCTCATAACAACCCGGGCACATTTTATCTCGTGAAAGGAATCCATCAGTGGCGACGGCTGGTGCTAACGCTGCCGCATCGCTGGTCAGCAGAGGCTCAGGAGCAGCCAGCGCCGGAGCCCGGGGCAAGTTAATTGCCCTTGAGCTTAGTTCTCTCTGGCAATGCAGAGTCAAACCCTGCAAGGTTTCCATCTCTGAGCTTAGCAGAGTCCAAACCCTGCAAGGTTTCCATCTCTGAGCTTAGCAGAGTTCAAACCCTGCAAGGTTTCCATCTCTGAGTTTAGCCCCCCGCCTCCAGTTAGTGACTTGACCAGAGGTAACTGCCTGAGACACTTTGAGTGGCTTTGTTTTCCTTCCTCCCCCCTCCCTCCTCCTCTTTCTCCTTCTCGTTGTCTTCTCTTCCTCCTCCTCCTCTTTCTCATTATCTTCTCCTCCTCATCCCCCTCTTCCCTTTTCTCCTCTTTCATCCTCCTCCTCTTCTTTCTCCTCCTTGTTCTCTTCCTTCTCTTCTTCCTCCTCCTCCCATCCTCATCTTCTTCCTCCTCCCTTTCCCCTCCTCTTCCTCTCCCTTCATCTTCTTCCCTCTCGTGCTTTGAAGCTCACTCGAGAGTCTATCCCCCATGCTTCCAACAAACACTAAAGACTTCTTAAAATTATAGTCATGGGTCACTCAGGTGACTTAGGGGACAAGGCGGTCGCAGGGGAAAACGCTGAGTTTCTGCCTCCCAGCACCTCCTGGGCCAGAGAGAGGAGGCGGGAAGACAGGGGAGGAGGCAAAGAGGAAGGGGAAGGAGAGGAAGAAGGGAAGAGGGAAAGAGGAGGGAAGGAGGGAAAGAGGAAAGGAGGGAAGGAAAGAGAAGGAGGAGGGAAGGAGGAAGCAGGAGGGAAGGAGGGAGGGGAAGGAATGTTCCTAAATGCTGTGCAGAGGCAGGTGACACCACATGCAGCTATTTCACCGCCATAAAGTCTCACCTTACGGCACAATAACCTTTCCTCACAGTCCCAAAGTGCTTCACAACTAAAAAATGTCCTGGAAACCTTGAAAAAAAAAACGAATTTTCAAGCCAACTGGGCATTAACGGTGTTTAGAGCTGCTGGATTGCACTGAGGCTACAATTGTCAGACTACACCCTCTGCCACTGGACGCGCCTATGTGTGTATGGGGGATGGGGGTGTGGGTGTGGGTGTGTCTAAGATTGTGGGTCTCTGTGTGTGTGTGCATGTAAGTGTGTGTGCATGTGTGTGTGCGTGTGTGCATGTGTGTATGTGTGTATGTGCATGTAAGTGTGTGTGTAAGTGTGTGTGCATGTAAGTGTGTGTGCATGTGTGTGTGCATGTGTGTGCATGTGTGTATGCGTGTATGTGCATGTAAGTGTGTGTGTAAGTGTGTGTGCATGTAAGTGTGTGTGCATGTGTGTGCTTGTGTGTGTGCATGTAAGTGTGTGCATGTAAGTGTGTGTGCGTGTGGCTGTGTGTGTATAAGATTATGGGTCTGTGTGTGCATGTAAGTGTGTGTGCATGTAAGTGTGTGTTTGTGTGTGTGCATGTGTGTGTGCGTGTGTGTGCATGTAAGTGTGTGCATGTGTGTGCTCGTGTGTGCGCGTAAGTGTGTGTGCACGTGTGTGTGCGTGTAAGTGTGTGCATGTAAGTGTGTGCATGTAAGTGTGTGTGCGTGTGGCTGTGTGTGTATAAGATTATGGGTCTGTGTGTGCATGTAAGTGTGTGTGCATGTAAGTGTGTGTGCGTGTGCATGTGTGTGTGCGTGTGTGTGCATGTAAGTGTGTGCATGTGTGTGCTCGTGTGTGTGCGCGTAAGTGTGTGTGCACGTGTGTGTGCACGTAAGTGTGTGTGCATGTAAGTATGTGTGTGGCTGCCACTGTTCTCACCCTGACAGCGTGGCGTGTGTGTCTCTAGCCACAACTGGGGAGAACTAGGTTAGTTTTACACCAGGTGCTGAAGGGCCTGCTTTGGGAAAAGAAACACAAATAGCCTAGAAAAAATAAGAAGATGTGGAAACACGAGTGGCTGGCTTCCCCGTGCGGCCGTGAACTCGGACCGGGACAGTGCAGCCTGACCAGACATCCGCTGTGCTGTGCCCAGAGCAGGCGGCCCGCAGCCACACCAGCTCACAGCCCCTGCACGCGTTCAGCAATCACCGTGAAAACGAACCCTGGGCATCCGGGCGCGGCCCACAGATGCTCCGACCGTCCCACGTGCCTTATGCTGGCGTCGTGTGCAGCACCAAGGCCTTAGGGGTCTCACTGCCCAATGGATGTGCACAACTTATTCACCCACCAGTGAGCAAGTGAACGAGCGGCCGTCTGTCAGTCACCGGCACGCCCCGCAGACCACACGGGTTAGAGCTCACACCGGCACGCCCCGCAGACCACACGGGTTAGAGCTCACACCGGCACGCCCCGCAGACCACACGGGTTAGAGCTCACACCGGCACGCCCCGCAGACCACACGGGTTAGAGCTCACACCGGCACGCCCCGCAGACCACACGGGTTAGAGCTCACACCGGCACGCCCCGCAGACCACACGGGTTAGAGCTCACACCGGCACGCCCCGCAGACCACACGGGTTAGAGCTCACACCGGCACGCCCCGCAGACCACACGGGTTAGAGCTCACACTGAAATGAAGACTTCGGTCCTCAGAGATCCTCCTTTGCCTTCTGCTCCACTTCTGTCAGCACACTTGACAGTGGACGCGTCCCTGACAGGAGATGCCCCCGCGGACTCGGATCGCTTCTGTTGAAGAGTGGTCTCAGTCAGCACCCAGGGCTGCGAGGAACTCGGTGCTCTCCCACGGGGAGGACTCCTCTCTAGCCGTCTCCTCTGTACAGGGACACCTGGGGGGGGCAGCTGGCAGCAGCCCAGGGGGCTTCACAAGATGAAATGTGCAAATCATGGGACTGTCCCCTCACTCATGGGTATTTTAACTAATGTTTTCCTTCTGTGACATTTGTACCCACTAGACTTTTTAAAAGTCACAAATTGTCCTTAATCACAGCACAAATTATGTGGACTGTTGCCTGGGCGCGTCTCAGCACTTTGCAGAATGCCTGCTACGGAGCAGTCATATTCATTAGCGGGTCCTGTAGCCAAACAAGGTGTCAGCTTAGCATAATAACAAAGCAATTTCCCATTCTGATATCAGTGGGGCATCCAGGAAGTGACACTGAAGGCTAAAGTCACAGAGAGTCCCTATGGCCTGGCGAGGCAGTTCAGGACGCAGCCGGAACTGCCAGGCATGCGCTGCACTGGTCCTACCGCAGGCAGCTGGGTCAGCGGGCATGGCTCCCACACTGTGAGCCCAGCCGACCACAGCTGCGTACAAGACGGGCTCTCCCGAGGCCAGGAGACTGCGGCTTTCTCGGGGAAATAGATTACGACCACCACAGAGAGAAATCAAGAGAGGAGGTAGGCACACTTTATGAAGAAGAAGAAGAGAGGGAAGGAGGGGGGAAGGGAGGGAGGGAGGGAGGGAGGAAGGGAGGGAGGGAGGGAGGGAGAGAGAGAGGGAGAGAGAGAGGGAGGGGGAGGGAGGGAGAAGGAAGGAAGGCAGGGGGGAGGGAGGGGGAGGGGAGAGGGAGGAGGGAGGAAGGGAGGGGAGGAGGGAGGGAGGAAGGGACGGGGAGGATGGAGAGGGACGGAGGGAGGAGGGAGGGAGGAGGAGGAATGAGGGGAGGGGGGGGAGGGAGGAATGCAGGAGGGGGGAGGGAGGGGGAGTGGGGGGAGGAGGGAGAACGGGAGTGGGAGGAGGGAGGAGGAAGGGACGGGAGAGGAGGGGAGGAGGGAGGGAGGAGGGGGGGGGGAGGGGGGGAGGGGGAGGGGGAGGGGGAGGGGGGAGGGGGAGGGAGGCGTGGCAATGCAGAAGGCAGGCGGAAGTCTAATCCAGCGCTCCTGAGCCAGACTCCCTTCCCCCGACTCGCGGCCAGGGAGCGCTGCTACCGTGGCCCACCAGGACTGACCCCTGCATCACCTGCAGCCCCCCAGCTTTACTCAGGCACTTGATCACCTCTCATCCCTGCAGAGTGATGCTCCATCCACGTGGCAACCCTGTGAGGACCCCCAGTGGCATGACCATCCATCCTCATGGCCGCCTCCCCCCACAGTGGTGTGGACGGCCTCAGTGAGGAGCAGGAGACGTCCCTGACCACTCCCTGCACCCAGCTGACCCTTGTCCAGGTCAAGCCTGCATCCAGGTGACTTGAGGTTCCGATGACCCCAGCAGGGTCGCAAGCAGGTTCCAGGAAGCCTCTGCTCTACGGGCCAAGGGCTCCCACCAGACGTTCCGGGGACAGAGAAAGCCCTTTGGGTCTTAATCTTCCTGCCTCACAGACGATCGAGTGTGAGGTTTTCATTCACGTGACTATCTTGAGCACCACGGTGACCAGACTAGGCCTCAGCAGCAGAAGACGGACAGACAGACAGCCGGATGCGCTGGGAATGCTGGGAATGTATGAGGTCTGTGAGGCCCGGGTGACTCCACACTGCTCCCCCGACCTGGGGACGCCCACCCCGTGGACACCCCACAGAGAGCCTTGTGAAGTGCCCTGCAGGTGTGAAATGCCAACACTTAGGAGGGTGAGGCAGGTGAAGACCTACGAACTCAAGTCCAGCCTGGGCAGCAAGAAAAGGAAAAGAAGGAAAGACAGGGCAGGGCAGGGCAGGGGCGAGAAAGAAGGGAGGGAGGGAGGAAAAAAGGAAGAGAGGGAGGGAGGAAGGGAGGGAGGGAAGGAGGAAGAAGGAAGGAAGAAGGAAGGAAGGAAGGAAGGAAGGAGGGAGGGAGGGAGGGAGGGAGGGAGGGAAGGAAGGAAGGAAGGAAGGAAGGAAGGAAGGAAGGAAGGAAGGAAGGAAGGAAGGAAGGAAGGAAGGGGAACATGGAGGTCCATGAAAGACTGACAATCTCCCTAAAGCTTCAAGCAACTCCACTGAAGGTGAAGAAGCACCGCCGCAGGCGTGAGCCGCAGAGCCTTGAGCATGCGCTGCTCCTGAGCCAGTCTGGCTCTGCCTGCGGGATTAGCTCAGGTCGCATGGCCACTACATTACGACAAGTCCCAGGAACCAGAACTTTCTAGTACAGCCAGTGGCAGCAACTGAAGGGTCCCTGGTCAGCGCTGGAAGACGCCAGATGCTGCGGAGCCTGGGGTTGGCCCTTTGCCCGAAGCTGCCAAGAATGAGGCTCCGCCTGTCCTGCAGAAGTGGACAGCGAGCGGGGGAGGGTTGCGTCCACCCAGTCTGTACGGCAGGTTGTCTGTGCCGGCTCTTCAGTCGATTTGTGGCAGAGCCCTCACGTTCACTCTGTTGCCACCCTGCCTGGAGACCACAGCCCTTTGGGGTCTTGCCCGTCTGCACCAACTGGCCACAGTTTAGTGGCTGCCCACATGCCACGCAGGTACAAATACCTGTCTTTCAAGAGCTACGCAACCGCAAGAACAGACGTCAGAAAAAAGCATGTGAGTGGTCAGCAGACACCGGAAAACATCGCAGATACAGTAGCAGCCATTGTTTGAGGCCATGACCCCCACCGCCATGGCGGGTTGCGATTGGATCTCTATAATAGGGCTCCCCAAAACATTAGAAATGCTGGGATCCATGGCAAGTCGCAGCCTTACAGACCCCCTTCCCGGAGGGGACTCACACGCTGTCTCCCCACTTGGGCCTGACACTGAGACACGTGATTGTTTTCTCTTGAAGTGATGTCTGCAAAGAGACCAGAGGGAGAGGCCTGGGGACAGATGCCAGAGAGAGAAGGGAAGGACAGGATGCGAGCTGCAGGGCTGCGGGGCTGTGGGCTGCGGAGCTGCGGGCCTGCATGGTTGCACGTTGACCCCAGCTTAGGGTCACCTGTCAGTGCAACAGCAGTCGGTCCCCAGGCCGACTCTCCGTGTCCTCTGCTTCTGCAGGTGACGTGGTTGCATCTGAGATACTGGCGGCGAGGCCAGCCCTCGGGTGGTCATTACAGCTCACAGGTCGACCTCGGGGGACCCTCCGACCCGTCAATCTCTGACTGTGCTTCAGTCACATCTCCCTTCAAGAGGCCAGATAAAGGACCCCAAGAACAGAGGGGTAGAGACGCCCCAGGAATAGCAGGGAGAACCCCGCCCGCCCACAGGACAGAATGACCATGTTTCTACACCCGAGGGACCATTTCCAGGACCTTCTCGGAGGGCCACTTGTTCCAAGCTTTCCAATGACGTGGCTGCAATCAGTGGCTCCCACAGGCCACAAGCTTCTAAGAGCAAGCGCGACTCAAGAACTGAGCTCTGCTGGGGGGGCCACCA
Source organism: Typhlomys cinereus (assembly GCA_023101885.1). Lineage (NCBI taxonomy): Eukaryota > Metazoa > Chordata > Mammalia > Rodentia > Platacanthomyidae > Typhlomys > Typhlomys cinereus. The sequence goes on from JALPQD010000651.1 coordinate 868,648, forward strand.
GCCGGTCTTTCCTCTCCAGCCAGGGGGGCAGCAGAATGTTGGGGGGGCCTTGACCTGAGCCTGGCACGGCCCCCTCAGCGCCTGTCTGTGGCAGCCTCGGGCTGAGTTGAGGCGTCGTGGGGGGGAGCAGCTGTTTTTTTCTTTTTCTTTCTCCCTCTTTTTTTCTGTGTGTGTGGTTGAGAAATGGAATTTTAAAACAGCCAGGAACTCAGCAAACTCCAGGATAACAGTCTTAACAATTTACATAATGCGGGGGCTGAGGAGGAGGACGGAAAGCCGTCCTTTGAAATCGCGTGTCACAGTTTAAAAGAGTGAACCTCGGCTGGCAAGAAGCCATAGTCCTCGGAGCACAATTAGGAAGCACTTAAGACAGGCTGGCCAATCAGAGGCCTTGATTGGCTGGGTGCCTCCAACCTGTAATCTTTCCTCCTCCTGGGGCCCCGAGCTCCAGCCGTTCCGCCGGCCGGTCGGCAGGGCTGGGTAATGCCCTTTTCTAGAAGCATCACTCTGCTGCTCAAGTCTGTGCTCCACATGTCAGTGCTGAACAATGGCGTTGCTGGGGCTGCTCGGTGCCGGCCAGTCACCATGGAGGCTGCTCGCTGGGAGCTGGGACAGGTCGGCACACCGGCCAGCACCAGCCACATCAGGCCCATCTGTCCCCCTCTGTAGGGTCATCTTGGTGCCTTGCTGCAAAGCAGGGCGCTTGGTCTCCCAGGTCACGCCAGCTCTCAGGAGGCAACTGACCACAGGATCAGTAGAAGGGGCGCCTGGGCAAGGTGACCCTTCGTTCATTCGCGCATCCACCTGCCCTCGCTGAGCACCCAGCCGGTGACGGTGAGTCAAGCCCTAGCGTTCATGTCTGAGGCCGAGCCCACCCGCAGACAGCACACAGATGACATGTGGGGTCTCCACGTACGGCAACGCCAGCCCTGGGCAAGCGACATGTGGGAAGACGCTGACCTGGCATGTCTCTGAGGGAGGGGGAGAAAGTGACGCTTCGTTCTGCTGCATCCTCAGATGCAGATGCACTGGCATGTGATCACGCGACATGCTTCTATGATGTCCTAAAATGCAGCCCAGAACCTCAGGGTGTCCCGAGAATGCAGCCCAGACCTCAGGATGCATTGAGAACACAGCCCAGAACCTCAGGGTGTCCCGAGAATGCAGTCCAGACTTTGGGGTGTCCGGAGAATGCAGCGCAGAACCTCAGGGTGTCCCGAGAATGCAGCCCAGACCTCAGTGTTCCATCAAACTGAAAGTCATAGTCCCATGACATCCACGTGAGGCGTAGCTGTCCTCTACCTGGGCTCTGCAGTCATGGAATGCCAGTGCCATGGACACCGAGCCTGGTCTCGGGGTGTGCCCCACAGGGCGTGCGTTTGGCGCTCTGTCCAGCGAGGGGAAGGCAGGGACACACAGCCACCACATCCTTCTGGCTGAGAACAGAGGGGAGAGGGGAGTAGGAGTCTGATGGGGGCTTCAGCCAGGTCTGGGAGCAACTGGCTGGGGTTGGCGCTGAGGCGACTCAGTGACCAGATGCATTGCCCAGAATGCCAAGAACCCCAGCTTCTTCCTGCAGACACTGGGAAACAGGGGTTCGCAGGCAGAGGTCAGCCCCTCAGCAGGCCAGAGCAAGACAGGTCCAGGGGGTGATGCCCAGGTGGGTGCAGCTCCCAGAGTGATGCAGCTGGGTTCCAACCAGCGAGAACCTATGGCATCGTCCCCGTGCTGCCCATGGCACTTGGCAAGCTCAGTGTCTGCACTTGAGGGTTCTGTCTGGACAGCCTTCTGCAGTTACCCTGGAACCAGGCATCGAGACCAGCCTACAGCGTCCCTCAGAAACTCCAGAGGTTTCAAAACAGACTGGCCATGCTGGGCAGTGCCCGCTGTCTCCTGTGACTAGCGGCGCTTCTTCTGCGCTGTCCCGCGGCTTCCCCCTCCTTCTAAACCAGAATGCTAAAAGGCTCGTCCCCTGACAGCTTCCTAATGTTCGTGCCCGCTGCACCGTGTCGTAATAGAGCAGCACACAGCACTTACTGTGGAGATCGGAAGTGATTTTCCCCGTGCGCTGACATGTGATTTCAGGTGCCATGTTTCTGCATGCTAATGTCTATACATTGCAAAAATACAGTATAAACCGAAATTATATACCGTAGCACACAAAGGCCCAGCAAGCGCAGTTCTGTGTCGATGTCAACAGTATACAGCCGACGCGTTCCGCAAAAGCGCCCCACACTCCTTACTGCTCCTAGGAAGCCCCTGTGACGTCAGAGGGAAACTGGAAACAGCATGCAGGCTCCACAAACCGCTCGACCCTGAGCTGCAGCTGGAAGCCAGAATGGCGGCGCTGTAAGAGGCTCGCTGGGTCTCAGGCCAGGTGAGGCGCTGGAGGTGCAAACCCAGCACGCAACTCAGGGGCCGCGGGCAAACCTAGCCACGTCAGCGCAGAAAGCAGCATGGCAGGAAGAGTGGGCGTCTGCCCACCGATGCAGGGAACTACCCGCGCCAGCACGCCCGGGCCAACCTGGCTTCTCGGTCAAGCTGTCACGGCCAGCCCCGCCCCATCCCCACCGCGGCACCTCAGCAGCTCTGACCTGCACGCAGCGGGGAAACAACTCCATGAGCCGAGGAGACAGGAGACACCAGGACTCACCCAGGCAGCCGGTGCGAACGGCGAGCTCCACATTCAGAGACCCGTCTACAGGATGAGCCACGAGAAAGACCCGATGTTGACCTCTAACTTCCAATCATATCTGCACTCATGCATGCACACTCCACACGCATACACATGCACATACGAGAGAGGGGGAGCAAGGCGAGGGGGAGGGAGTTGTGGGCGTGCAAGGTTTTAGAAATCATTAGCTTTTCCAAGTGTATCACTCAACGGTCCATCTGTGGAAGTGAAAATGAGTCGGAACAACAAACCTGGAATGGAACACGGCAGGCCGTGCGACTTCAGGCCGAAGCAAGCCCGAGGCGGGCGACGGGGCTCTGACCCGGGCGACGGGGCTCTGACCCACCGTTCTGCAGTGGTGCTTCAGCAAGTTTGTCTGGTTCGCGGGCTCACCCTGGAGGCCCAGGGCTGCCTGCTCCCCATCCTGACCAAGAGCGATGCAGCTGCAGCTGCCTTCTTGTAATTAGGTTCTCCAGGTGCCACGGCAGAACTGAGTTTGCGTTCAATATTGATACATGTTACTCAACATCTGTGAATATCTTCTGAATTTTAAAATATCCTCAAGGGCTTGTGTAGCAGGTACTTTTTCCTTATAATCTAGTATCTCAATAATGACAGGGCCTGTTTTTTCTTCAATCCTTATACCATTTCCCATCTGTTAGATTAATTCAGGTTGAGTATGGTAACAGTTCACGGTGCTGTAGATAGTGAGTTTGGGGGTTGTTTTTCCATTGTCATTTTGGATTTTTGCCTTATTGTTATTTTAGAATTTTATCAACAGAAAAAAATTCCTTTCGTTGTTCTTTTTACAAGACATTCTCAAGGCAAATCCTGGATTGGATCCTGTGCTTCTGAGAGTTTGGATTTAGCCCTGGTTTTCATGTTTTAGAAAACAAGAGTGTTTTCTAATGTTGTGTGTGTATTTGCTGCCTGACTGGGTTAGCTCGCTGGTGTCTGCCATTCACACATGCACACACACGTGCACACACACGTGCACACACACGTGCACACACACGTGCACACACACGTGCACACATGTGTATACACACGTGCACACACATGCATTCGTGCTACATGAACACATATGTGCACATGTGCACACAGCAGTGGGGTAGGCATTGCTGTCTACAAGCTCTTCCATTGCCATGTGCAGGACGCGTGCGCCCAGTCTGTCCACATCCGTAAAATCCAGCTCACGCCCACACTGTGGCCGTCCTTTCTGTCTTTTGATGACGGGTCCCATCGGAGTCTTTTCTACTCAGAACAGAGTGGGCAGGGAAGAGAGGGCGAGGCGGCCGTGGCACGAACCAGGAAAGAGAGACAGGCAGAGTACGGGCTCTCAGGGACAGAAGAGGCACCTGAAGGAATCGATGCTCCGGAGCAGAGGGCTGAGCAGAAGGATGGAAGCCACAGCATCCAGAGCCAGGGGGCACCAGATGCCAGGGGCACCAGCCCTTGTTGGCTGCTTTGACTCCTCTGGGTACCAATCCACTTGCACGTGTCAGGTGACTTCGCACTCCTTCTAGGAGTGCCTGTGTTATAAGTGCCGTGAGTACTGCCAGCGCGGGGACACACCAGCAGCTCCGCACGTGCCAGCTGCATCAGGTGCCCGGACTTGGGTGGGGAGACTGGCAGCAGCACCCCCTTGCTGCCTCGGCTTCCTTATCGCAGCCACACACCCGCCTGGTCCTCTGCGCGCCACGCTAATCTTGCCTTAAGCCGGCCTGCGCCAGGGGCCTGGCTGCCGGCTGTGCGCAAGAGAGGCTGAGCATCTGTGCCCAGCCCCACATCTCTATCAGTTACTAAAGAGGCTTTTCTCTCCCCTAGTAAGTTCAACTGAACAGAAAGCGCTTCCTCTAGGGTTGGTTGGCCCCACACGGGCCCTGCTTTCCTCGGGGCCTCTGATTCCTGGGCAGTGGTCAAGGCATGATAATGATCATCATAATGACATTCAGTATTAATAGCCAGAGAGACACTTGCAGGAACCAGCACGAGAAACCTTCCAACAGCCTCCAGTCCTCACGGCCTGTGGGACTAACTGCACCGATGGTCAAGCAGCCCTGGCTGTCTGCAGCTGAAAGGCTGGAGCACAGGTATCCAGCGGCCACAAGGCCTCGACGCACTCCAGTGCATCCGGTGCAACCCACGGTGGCCCAGGACCCAATCATGTCACGAGGCCGAGCACGTGGCAAAGAGGGGACGACTCGCAAGGCCACAGATTCTCAGGACGAGAGGTGGGATGACCCCCACGGTCAGCTGGGAGCACCGTCTGGTGGGGGTCTTCAGCCTCAAGCCCCCAGGCCAGCCTTATCTAATCTCCCTGGGCTCCAGGCACCATGCAGGAGAGACATGGTGAGGGGCAATTCTGGAGCTTCCCTGGCGTGCTTCGTGCAGGGTGCCGCTGGAAGAACAGTTAGGATGCATTGGGGAGCGGAGACACGGGAAGCCCATGACACCCCACGAGGTTCTCACCCTGCACTTACAGGATACACGAGAGGGCAGGACCTCTGACCGACCGTCCCCGTGGCTGCCCCCGGGAAGAGTGTGCAGCTGACCTGGAGGACCCCCCATGAAGCCGTGAGTTCAAGAGTGCAGGGTCAGAGGGAAGAGCTGAGCTCGCCACGCACATGTCATAGCTCCAAAATGCCTGAAAACATCGGTGGAAGCAAGAGCTGAAGGTGCCCTTTGCATTGCAGGACACGTGAAACAAGAGCTTGTTCCTGAGCCAACAGCCCAAAGCGAAGCCTGATGGGTCGACCTGTCCCGTGAGCGGGTGGCCCACCATCCATTCCAGCTAGGACAGGACCAGCAAGCTGGACGGGCCCAGGGCCCGGACACAGAGCGAGCCGTCGCAACGCCTTCTGTGGCTCTGTCCTTTCCCAACGGAGCAGCTGGAGCATGTGCCTTTGAGCCGCTTTGCTCCCCTGAGCCAAGGCAGCTAGAGCCTGCACGCTGGTCACGTGGTCACGTGGTCACGTGGTTGAGGGAGGTTGAGGGAGGTTGAGGGAGAAAGCGCTAGGCTCTCAGTCTACTGCACACACCTTTTATTCATTGTGCACTTAGAACAAGCTTTGAACAATTCGAATTTTTCAGTCTTAGCTTTGCTCCTGCTGCAGGACGTTCACCTGGAAAATGGTGTCTGCTGACGAGGGGCTGCACCTGTAGACACGCAGAGGGGGCGAGCTGGAGGCCCCCGTGGACGACACGCAGAGGGAGCGAGCTGGAGGCCCCCGTGGACGACACGCAGAGGGAGCGAGCTGGAGGCCCCCGTGGACGACACGCAGAGGGAGTGAGCTGGAGGCCCCCGCGGCTGTGGATTCCGCCTTTTTGGTTGTGGTGCTTGATGCTGACGACCAGCCCAACAGACTCGGGAGTCACCAGGAAACAACCCCTCGGCCGCGCCTTACAGGGCTCATCTAGATTGTCACCGGAATGTGGCTCCTGGCCGTGGACAGCATAGCCAGCCGCTCCCACTGGACTTCCCTGCCGGACGAGGACCCACCCAGCTGTGGGCCCAGCATCCTTCCCTGCTTAAGCCGCTGTCGGCAACAGGATGCCAAGCCACTGCGATCCACACATCCTTGTCCTTGGGATCCGCTTTATCTGGCGCACACGCGTCAATCATGTCTGTGTCTTTGGTTTCTCCGCCTAAAGTGGGTTTCTCGTTGACAGCATACAGTTGAGTCTCTGCTTTGACCCCAATTTGACAAACTTTGCTATTCAGCAGATGAGTTTAGACACTTAGGTTTAATGTAGTTGCTGATATGTTTGTGAATAGATAGCTTGTTTTCTGTTTATCCTGCCGCTTGGAAGCTATCTTCCTGTTTTTCTGATTTCTCAGGATAGTTTGGATAGTTCGTTATTGGACTTTAATCCATTAGCTTTTCCTTTTTTGCTGAAACTCTTTTGCCTTTTGTTTGCTTTTCTTTGCTGCAATTGAAGTGCCAGGTTTCTGGTCCTCCAGCCTTCCACCAAAATGATCTCATTTCCTGTCAGACTGGAGCCGTGCCCACCTGTGACATGCCCCAGAGATCACCGGGACTGGCTTGTTTTCATAATCCTTCGTAAGTGCTCACACCAGGTCCTGAAAAGAGAATCTCTCTCTTTCTCCCCTCCTCCATTCCTCTCTTGCACCTGTACTTACACGTATGTATCATGTTTTCATTTCAGTACACATTGCTGCAACGACCTGACCCAGGGAACTTTGGGGGGAAAGGGTGTGACTGGCCACAGCTCCAGGTTACAGCTCACGGGGACGTCACTGCCCAAGGCACCTGCTCACATCACACCCACCTTAAGAGCAGAAAGCTGCTGATACAAGGCACTGTCCCTCAGGGGTGCCCAGGGCCGTGCCCAGGTGCCAGGCCACAGTTTACCCTGACAGTCACACACAGGCTCACCGCTCTGTTCACAGCCCCTGCAGGATGGATGAGAACTTGTTCCCTTGCCAGAAACCAGTGTCACAGGGAGAAACCCCGACCTTCATAGTCATGGGATGTGGACGTCATGCTGTGGATGTCTGGATGTGTCGTACACACAGACACCCACACATACACAGACACACATATACACACACACAGACACACACAGACACACATAGACATACACACAGACATACATACACACACACACACACAGACACACACAGACACACACACACACACACAGACATACATACATACACAACACATACATACACACACACCACACACACATACACACACACACACACACACGCCCTCAAGCAGTCCATACACATGCATCACCTTGGTCAGGACCCCAGAGTAACTCAAGTGACTCTTTCCATGGAATTAGCTTGGGCTGCTTCTGTGACATGACCTTCAAGCAAGGCTGCCCCCCTCAATGCTACTGTCACCTTCAAGCAGGGCCCCCTTCAACGCTACTGTCACCTTCAAGCAGGGCCCCTCAATGCTACTGTCACCTTCAAGCAGGGCCCCCTTCAACGCTACTGTCACCTTCAAGCAGGGCCCCTCAACGCTACTGTCACCTTCAAGCAGGGACCCTCAATGCTACTGTCACCTTCAAGCAGGGCCCCTCAACGCTACTGTCACCTTCAAGCAGGGACCCTCAACGCTACTGTCACCTTCAAGCAGGGACCCTCAACGCTACTGTCACCTTCAAGCAGGGACCCTCAATGCTACTGTCACCTTCAAGCAGGGCCCCTCGACGCTACTGTCACCTTCAAGCAGGGACCCTCAACGCTACTGTCACCTTCAAGCAGGGACCCTCAACGCTACTGTCAGGCACTCAATCCCTCATCAGCTGGAGCCACGCTGAAGGACTCTGGTACACGGTGACAAAACCTGACAGCAGATGAACTCACAACAAATGCTTGTCACTTACCTGGTCTCGCCCAGCATGGCCTCAGGACTAGAGATACGGGCAGCTCTCACTGATGGGGCAAAGGCTCCCAAAGCAGGTTCTCCTGGGGGCTGCATGCAGTGTGTCCGCAGGGCATATCACAAGGACGCAGTGCCTACAGAAGCTCAAAGACGCGGCGGCGTGACGACCTGGCCTGCTTGAGCCCATCCCCAGAACCCATCCTCGACCCTAGAGCACCCAGAGTGGGGCAACCTCAAAAAGAGACCAGGGCACAGCCATAGTCCTCCCCAGAGGACTGCAGGTCCTCCCAAGAAAGTGGGGGTCAGGAAGAGCAGGTCGCCGTATCTGGGATACTGATGAAAGGGGTGAAGCTGTGTGAGCATTGGCCTCAGAACAAATACTTTTGAATTTCTATTGGGAAAATGGCATTTCTGTTATTTATTTTTATGTATTTTTGAGTGTTAACAAATAGTTATAGCAATAATTAGCATCTTTGTATATTTATTGAAAACCAGCACTAAGTCTGTATATTTACAGAAAAATGCCTTAGACATAGATAATAGCACAATTCCATGTTTGTGAACCGACAGTTCCCTCTAAACATAGAGTAGAAATTCAGCAATTATCACTACAGCTGTTTGTTAAATTTGACAATAGATAAATAATGACTGGAAATCAATCTTTTCATTAAAATTCAAGAAACAAAAGATATCTAAAGGAATTTCATTATTGCTTTAAGACGTGCTGGCCACGCCCCAGGAAGCCACTGCACATTCAGCCTGCGCGTGAGATGCCGCGGTTCAGAACAGTCGCGCCACAGATGTGAGATCAGGCCAGAGAGAGGCAATGCCCGTCCTTCGCCAAGCACACGCTACCTTCTGTGCTTAACGATTAGGGAGTGCCATGCGCACACGACATGCACACGCATTCTCACACGCAGAGAAGCCCTCGCATAGCCCACACACGTGCTCTCTTATACAGGTGTTCACATGCCTGCGTATTCACACGCGCAGAAAGATTCATTCATAGGGGCTGGAGAGGTGGCTCAGGGGTTAAGCCTCTGCCTTGCAGGCGGAAGGTCCTGAGTTCAGATCCTAGACCTCACGTATAGACACCAGGCAGAAGCGGGGGTGGCCTGCGTTTCTGGTCCTGGTAGGGCGGAGCCTGTGAGTCCCAGGGCAGAGTAAACAAGGAGGAAGTGGAGGCGTCCATGGTGGTTCCCGAATTCGTCCGTGGTTACACACACACACACACACACACACACACGCACACACACACACACGCACACACGCACATGCACAATTGAATAAATAAATTTAAAAAATTAAAAAAGATTCATTCATAGCTTCACACACAGTCTCACACACATACGTGCAGATATTTGCACATGCACACAGATATAGTCACACAGCCTCTCACTTGTAAACACTTCCATACATTCACACACACACACACTCACACATGTGCTCAAATCAGTCCGTGTCTGCCCGCTGTGCCCACAGGACGGACATATTTGCTCATCCTAGACTACACATGGCCCTTCCGAACCAGAATCCAGACGCGAAACACTGGGAGCCAAGATCCTGCTTGATGTGAGCTATTACTACACACCACTAACAGCGGGTTTAACATTCATACAAGGAAAAGATCATTATCTAAAAATTATGCCTCCAGAGTCGAGAAGGCTAGATGCATGTGAGCGTCCCCCAAATAGGACGACACACAGCCTTTGCGGGCTCTGGGGACTCACTGCTCCGTCGGACAGTCAGAGAAGACCCACTGGGGCCAGCTCCATGGGCTGCATTCTGAGAAGGACCATGGTGGAGGAGCCGCCCGGGGACTGCTGACGGACGAAGCCTTGGTGTTACACACACAGGAGAGGGACGCGGGGAAGCCTTTTGTGTCTGACGGACTCCCTCGGCCTCAGCAGGAGGCCAGGCCCTCAGCCTGACCTTGGTGTGTCCCTGTCAGGAGACAGGTTGGGCCAACTGCCGTTCCATGGGCCAGCAGCAGCAGCGGGCCTGGAGCACCGTGGAGAACACGATTCTAGGCGGGTCCTGCCTGCAGTGGGGGTCGGGGGCGGCTCCATCGGCTCAGGGAGATGTGCGCCCACCGTGCTGACAGAAAGGACTTCTGCTGACGTCGGCCTGGTTCCCCGCTTGCCTGGGAGCCTCGGAGCCTCTGGCTTACCTATCCACAGGCCGTGGTGCAGGCGGGGCCAGAGCTCTGCTACAATGACTCTTCCGCTGTCCCGCCCATCCGGCACATCCCTGTGGGCTTCACCCGGTCCAGCTCGTCCCCACAGGACTCAGGATGCCAGAGTCTCCAGCTAGGCTTCGCTGGCCTGTGCGGCCCCCCCGGCAGCTCTGGGAGAGGCTCCTGCAGGGGGTGCATGCGTGCGCGTGTGTGGCGTGTGCAGCCATGCACGTATACCACTCTCGTATGTGCACACTGAACATCTCATGCATGCATGCATGTGCACACAAATCACGTATGACATGAATGTTTACAGCATTGCACAAGGACATAAATGTATTCACACACATTATGTGTGTGTACGCATGCATTCAGTGTAGATATGTTGCATTGTATGAAGATACTGTGCATGCGTACATGCATGCACATAAAATCATGTGTTTATAGCATGAATGTGTGTAGTATGTGCACACTGGCACAGATATGTTCACACATGTTATGTGTGTATATGTACACATTGAGTGTAGATACGTTGTGTGGTATGTAGATATGTTCACATGTGCATGTGTACATGCATGTACAATATATGTTTATCTACCCTCATGTACATAGATGTTTGTGTGTATATTTCACATATATGTGTATATTGTATGTATATACGTGCATATGCTTATACTTGTGCACTGCATGTGCGTTATCTTATACATGTACTATCACAATTAGAGGATCTTGCTCCTTTCCCCTTTAAAAGCTGTGAAAAGTTGTTACGCTTACTCTTTATCTTGCTGTGAGAGAGCACCCAAAGCCAAACAACTTATGGGAGAAAGGGAGATTTATCCACCTTAGGGTTCCAGAGGGAAGATACAGGACGGAGCCGGCGTGGCTGAAGCTGGCAGGCTACGTCACAGCACCTCCACGTGGCTGGAGCGTTCCTGGAGCGTCTCTCCTCTTCTCTGTATTCTGTTCTGTGGCTTTTATGCGGCCCATTACTGGGAGGTTCCTATGAGATCTATGGAGGTTCCAATGGGATCTAGGGCAGGTATAATCTCTTCAGGCGGTCTCAGCTGATCTTAGTTAATACCCGGTGTGTCAAGTTGACGGCCAGGATGAACTATCACAAAAGGGGAGGCATTTACTCCGCCATCTACCTAGTAGATTAGAAACAAAGAAACGAAGCTGCAGGGCGGGGACACCTGGATCAGGTGTGCAGCCTGCGGCCCTGCAGTGAGCGCACACAGGGCCCCCTGGACAGGGGCGGTTGCTGCTTGAACCCTGAATCTTGAACCTTCGCCCTGCCTACGTGGTGCTCCTGGCCCGTCCCAGCTCTGCTCTGCTGCAGAAAACCCTCAGCTGTCTGGTGCCCCAGGTGTTGGCATCTGTTCTGAGGGATGCTGGTGGTAGAACGCAGATGCTGCCCCTGGTTCAGAAGCGCTGGATGTACTGGGCAGAACAAAGTCCCCAGCGAGGGCCTGTGTCAGGCAGCGGCCGACCCGAAGTGAGCAAGTCCCCTGGGACTGTGCACGTCCTGGCCTGTGACTTGTGAGCATGACGGTCTTGGTGGGCATCCTTGTTACAGCGAGGGCACCAGAGCGGGCGTCCTGACAGGCATCGGGGTCATGGCGAGGGCACACAGCCATGGGCGTCCCTGACTCGGGACACGTGGGCATCCTGCAAAGGGGAGGAGCTTGGACGAAGACAGCACAGTGCTTTCACGGCTTTCTGCTCCTCGGGCCAAGAGGAACCAACACAAGCCAGGTGTCCCTCTCCACGTTGATCCCTTTTCCAGTCCCAGAGAGTCTGTGGGTCAACAGACCCACGGTTCAGAGCGTGCATGGTTGAGAACATCTGTGAGTGAATGGACGCATCGTCCAGGCCGTGTGTGGGTGAATGGACGCCCGGTCCAGGCCGTCTGTGGGTGAATGGACGCCCGGTCCAGGCCGTCTGTGGGTGAATGGACGCCCGGTCCAGGCCGTCTGTGGGTGAATGGACCCCTGGTCCCAACTGTCTGGTTAACAAACCCTCCATTCGAAAGCCACTGCAGCCAGCGTCATCGCCTCATCACACACTGCAGCTAGCGTCATCGCCTCATCACACACTGCAGCCAGCGTCATCGCCTCATCACACACAGGTGGAAAGGAACTTGCCCACAACTGCTTTGCTTGCAGTAATAAGATGAACTGGGCCATTTTATCCCAAGACCTAGTTACATACACTAATCACACGTGTGGACCCACAAAAAAGCCAACCTCGTGTGGCAAAGGCAGCGCAGGGCCTTTGTCAGAGCCCTGATCTAAGTCTCAGAAGCTCCGGAGCCAGAGAAAGAATTGGGAAGCAGACAGGAGAGAGATGGAACCTCCTGTGTTTCCGTAGCAGAAAGTCACATGGCCAGGCCCAGCTCCCATGTAATCTGGGTACTGCCGCTTTAATACAATGCTATTTTCTTCTGCTGGGAGCTGGGCGCTCGTGGCATTTTAACACTGCCCTAGAATAAGTGCTTTTTGTGAAAAGTTCACGCTTAGTTCAAAGAGAGCTGCATTTCCCCGTTAAAAAGAAATATTTATTTTGCAATTATTATACTTTATCATCCTCATGCCATAAGATGTGAAGTCCAAAATATTTATGCTCTTGATTGTCGGCTCTCCTTCTTAGAGATGTCGGAGCAAAACAGAGCAGACAACTCACTTTCTTGAATCAATACGGCACATTATCACAGCAAGATCATAATTCAGGGCACAATACCTGCATCTTCAGACACAGCAAGGGGGTGGGTGTTGCGAAGCCGCGCAGCAGGTAACTAATATCAATAAAGTTGCCCAGTTTGTCTTCAGGCAGCAGAGTGGGGTCTAAAGTCAACCCGCAAGAACAAGGAAAACACAAGCCAGGCCAGAGATTGGTGGACCGCTGACTCACAGCCTCTCCCTCCTTCCCCCCAGGGACAAGCTGCCTCACGGAGGTGGAGGACCATCCGCCCACCCCCTGGAGGAGCCCCGTCCTCTGAGAAGGAAGCCCATGGCCATGCTGTGGCTTTGCCTCGCTGACCAGGCGAGGAGGAGTCAGGTAAGGCTGGCACCCAGAGACTGCAGCTGAGCGTGGCACCTGGCCCAACTCCTCCCTCCTCCTCCTCCTGGCCTAAGCTCCTCCTCCTCCGGCCTAACTCCTCCCTCCTCCTGGCCTAACTCCTCCTCCTCCTGGCCTAACTCCTCCTCCTCCTGGCCTAACTCCTCCTCCTCCTCCTGGCCTAACTCCTCCTCCTCCTCCTGGCCTAACTCCTCCCCCCCCTGGCCTAACTCCTCCTCCTCCTCCTGGCCTAACTCCTCCTCCTCCTGGCCTAACTCCTCCTCCTCCTGGCCTAACTCCTTCTCCTCTGGCCTAAGCTCCTCCTCTGGCCTAAGCTCCTCCTCCTCTGGCCTAAGCTCCTCCTCCTCCTGGCCTAAGCTCCTCCTCTGGCCTACTCCTCCTCTGGCCTAAGCTCCTCCTCTGGCCTAAGCTCCTCCTCCTCTGGCCTAAGCTCCTCCTCTGGCCTAAGCTCCTCCTCTGGCCTAAGCTCCTCCTCCTCTGGCCTAACTCCTCCCTCCTCCTGGCCTAAGCTCCTCCTCTGGCCTAAGCTCCTTCTCTGGCCTAAGCTCTCTCGCTATCTCTCCTCTGCCTAAGCTCCTCCTCCTCCTGGCCTAAGCTCCTCCTCCTGGCCTAAGCTCCTCCTCTGGCCTAAGCTCCTCCTCTGGCCTAAGCTCCTCCTCCAGGCCTAAGCTCCTCCTCCAGGCCTAAGCTCCTCCTCTGGCCTAAGCTCCTCCTCCTCCTCTGGCCTAAGCTCCTCCTCTGGCCTAAGCTCCTCCTCCTCTGGCCTAAGCTCCTCCTCTGGCCTAAGCTCCTCCTCTGGCCTAAGCTCCTCCTCCTCCCGGCCTAAGCTCCTCCTCCCGGCCTAAGCTCCTCCTCCTCCTCTCCTCGGTGCCCTCTCTCCTTGGTTCTGGGCTGGCTCTCTCGCTGTGACTTCGGCTTTTAATTAGGCTTTTCAGAAACCATTTTGTAGCAGGACCGCTAGGCCTGGACCAGGTGGAAGGAAGGGCGCTGCGCCAAACAGCATGATCCCGACATCTTAACCGACACAGAGCAGACCCCGAAGTGCAGAGCAGAGGGTCAGTGGGCTGCTGCTACTCGCGACTTCACCAGTCCTGTGAAGCTGGCACTCGGGCCAGGGATGAACTGGGGGAGGCGACCCGGCACTAGCCTGTCCCCCAATCGGCCACCACTCAGGCTGGCTGCAGGCGGGGAGGCCGTGGCCAGACCCCAGTCATTGGCGCAAGTCTCAGGGTGGCGAGAGACTGTCCTCGGGGGCGAGGCCGTCACAACGCCCCTGTGAGAAACCAACTCCGCAAGTCCCAAGGGGCTCAGGGGGGCACCCGGGCTGCGGACTCGTGCGGCCTAGAGAGACCCAACGGCCCAGGCTTGGAGCACAGCAGGCTGCCTGGTGCAGGGGCCGTCCACGGACCCGGGGGCCTCCAAGGACGCCCCCCCAGTGCTGTGAGAAACATGATCTATTGTCTTCCCTATCTAAGGGTTAAAGTGGAGATGGGGTGAGTTCGTTTTAAAAACGAACCATCAGGCCCTGAGATGGACGTGAAATGCCACAGGAGAACACCGGTCTGCCTCGCACGCGGGACTCGTGTCACCCACCTCATCACGCAGCACTGGGTGACCGCATGCGCGGGTGTGGCCCAGCTCTGCCGGGCCAGTAGCAGACCCTGAATTGGATGCGGCCCAACAGGACACCGGCGGTGCCGGTGCCGCTGCTTCCTGACTCGCACCTGGCCTTGTGCAGATTGACCTTGGTCTTGCTGAAATGTTTCCCGTGGAGAACCCAGACTCGTCCCTAACGTCCTCAGGCACAGGAGCTAGTTTGTGAGGAGAGGTCGGGCAGGAACTGCGACACCCCCACCCCACCCTCAGGGCCAGGGGCCTCAGCCCCCAGGACAAGGACCAAAGGAGCTCTGTGGGTGGATCTGTGTGAGGAGGGGCTCGGACGTGACACCGAAAATACAAGATTTTTAAAGTGCAAACCACGGGCGGCAGGCGCAAGTCTAAGTCTGCTGTGCGTCAGGCTTCTCAAGAGCGTCCCCGCGCCGCCACTCTGCCCCAGGCGGGACCCAGAGGATCCAGCATCTGGGCCCAGCTGCCCGGGTTGCCTCATCACTCACCTACAGTGGGAGTGCCTGTCTAGAAGCTTCCGAGGTCCCTGCTCCGTGCAGTCTGCCTCCAGGCCAGCCCAGCGAGGGGGTCTCACAGCTCCGCTGCAGAACTTGGAGCGTGAGGAGACCACTGTCTTTCATGAGCCATTGTCAGCCTGGCCTGGGGCTGTCTCCAGACCTGGGGCCAGAGAGCGGCAAGGTAGGTACATGTAGCGGTACTTGAAGGAGGCGGGTGGATTATAGCTGCTTAGGACAGAGCCCAGGAAACCGTGGCAAGGGGGACCAGGACAAGGCAGGGGCTTCCTCGCCTCCTGCACACTGCTGGCTGCCATGGGGTCTGGAACCTTCCAGGGAGCTTTCCAGCCAGGAAGACATCCTCCTGCACTTCCCACAGGAGGAGGGTCATTTAGTCTCCACCCCGTTCTCCGCCCCATGACCAAGCATCTGTCTTCCTCCTTCTCTTCCAATGGTCCAGTGTAAAGATGCGGTTCACTGTTCTGACTGCCACCTCCCTCGTTTCCAGCTCACAAATCCCTTAATCATTCACAGGAGAAACCAGTTTTTATGTTAGCCTAGTCTGGGTGGTCTCCCCAGAGCCCTAGAGAGGCAAAGACATAGCCCTTCCCCTCGGCTGATCCTCCCTCCCTCCTTTCTTCTCTCTTCTTTCTTTCCTGCTTTTTTTTTCTCTTCCTTCCTTCCTTCCCTCCTTCCTTCCTTCCTTCCCTCCTTCCTTTCCTTCCTTCCCTCCCTCCTTCCTTCCCTCCTTCCTTCCTTCCTTCTTTCCTTTCCTTCCCTCCTTCCTTCCTTCCTTCCTTCCTTCCTTTCCTTCCTTCCCTCCCTCCTTCCTTCCTTCCTTCCTTCCTTCCTTCCTTCCTTCCTTTCCTTCTGTCCTTTCGTTCGTTCGTTCCTTCCTTCCTTTCGTCCTTTCCTTCCTTCCCTCCCTCCTTCCTTCCTTCCTTTCATCCTTTCCTTCCTTCCCTCCCTCCTTCCTTCCTTTCATCCTTTTCTTCCTTCCCTCCCTCCTTCCTTCCTTCTTTCCTTTCCTTCCCTCCTCCTCTTCCTGTCTCCCCCCCCTTTCTAAGAGTGATTTTAGCTTCCAGCCCTGGTAGGTCTTTTCTGATTTCTCATTAGCACTGCTGATCAGTCAATTGGAGGGGGAACAATTGAGAGAGATCTGGAAGGGTCTTCTGTGGCTGTGCCTGGTCCCAGCCGTTCTGCGGGGTGGGGGTCCCAGTGAAGGGAAGCCAGCGTCCAAAGGGCGCGCTTCTCCTGCCATCGCAGCCAGTGTGAGGGGAGCACACGTGCTCAGGAGGGGTTAAGCTGCCCTCGGGGGCTCATTCCTAGGACCCACGTCTCGGGAAACCCCATCTATCCACGCATCAGATCCCAGTGTATCTCTGGAGGTTTTAAGGACTTTAATTTAATTAACTTTAAAAGGCCCAGAACATATTGGTAAAATGTACTCCCTAATCGAACCACAGGGATTAAGAACCTGCCCAATTCTTGGGGAGGGGCCAGCACCCCCCCAGCACCTGGTAATTAAAATTGCTAATCACCAACAATTATCCAGCTGAGCCTGCGCGGAGAGAGACCGTTTGACCCTTTGCGCGCCTGGGGAACAATGTTGGCGGTCCATCGCCAGGCGCTCCGCAGAGGGGTCCCCAGCCCAGGCCTATTAAGTGCCTCTAATAGGAAATCAACAAAAGAGCCGTGACATCTGCCGGGCGCCCCGGGTCCAGGTCTGAGTGCACAGGTGCCGGCCACGGGGCTGCCAAAGCGGAGAGCAGGAAAATGCAGGATAATTAAGCGAGTCCCGCTCAAGCGAGCTCAGCCCCAGCCGGCCGCGCCCAGCAGCCAGTAATTAGGTCTCAGCGTTAGGGAGCGCCAAACCAGAGGCGCCCTTTGTGCCCAAGCGGTGGCCGGGAATCTTCTTTTTAATGACTCTTCTCCTGCTCCAGCATAAATGAAAGATGGTATTTTTAAAAGAAGTCCGCTAAGAGGGTCTCGAGTGTGCCTCCTGCTGTTTCTGGGAAGGTGGGTGGGCTCCACGCTCATTCCTGGAGGAGGGGGGAGGGGCAGGCGCTGCTGGAAAAGTTGTGTGACAGTTCTGGCTCCCGCAGGTGGCTTCCAGGAGCTCCCAGCCCCAACAGCCCACTGAGCAGGCTCTTCTCCTAATTAGTTCTCAGCCTGGCCTGGTATGCATGCTGGCAACTCTAGCACTCAGGAGGCAGGACAGTCAGCTTCAGGTACGCAGCAAGTTAAGGGCCAGGCTGGGTTACCTAAGACCTGTGTCAATGGATGGGTGGGTGGGTGGATGGATGATGGGTGGATGGATGGGTGGATAGATGGATGGATGGATGATCAGTGGATGGGTGGGTGGGTGGATGGATGGGTGGATGGATGGATGATGGGTGGATGGGTGGATGGATGGATGGATGGATGGATAGATGATGAGTGGATGGGTGGGTGGGTAGATGGATAGATGGGTGGATGATGGATGGGTGGGTGGGTGGGTGGTGGGTGAATGGATGGGTGGGTGGGTGGGTGGGTGGATGGGTGAATGGATGGGTGGGTGGATGGATGGGTGGGTGGATGGATGGATGGATGGATGGATGGGTGGATGATGGGTGGATGGATGGATGGATGGGTAGATGATGGATGGGTGGGTGGATGGGTGGATGGGTGGGTGGATGGGTGATGGATGGATGGATGGATGGGTAGATGGGTGGATAGATGGATAGATGGGTAGATGGGTGGATGGATGGATGGATGAATGGATGGATGATGGGTGGATGGATGGGTGAGTGGGTGGATGGATGGATGAATGGATGGGTGGATGGGTGGATGGGTGGATGGGTGGATGGATGGATGGATGAATGGATGGATGATGGGTGGATGGATGGGTGGGTGGGTGGATGGATGGATGAATGGATGGGTGGATGGGTGGATGGGTGGATGGGTGGATGGATGGGTGGGTGGGTGGGTGGGTGGATGGATGGATGGATGGATGGATGGATGGATGGATGGGTGATGGGTAGATGATGGGTGATAGATGGATGGATAATGAATGAATGGATGAGTGATGAATTGATGATGGGTGATGGATGATGGGTGGATGGATGATAGAAGGATGATGGATGGATAACCCTCTTGCTCCATTCCATTCTTGCTCAGACACACCTGATTTCCCAGTATTTAACGGTGATGTGATCTAAATTGGAGCTGCATTCTGGATCTCAGCGGCCTTACATCTAAACATAACAAGGAGCCGCGAGCAAAGCCAGAAGAGGACCTGAGCAGGGTGCCTGGGGAGAGGCCAAGCCAGGTGCCAGAGCAACTAGCAAGGGTGATAGGAAGCAGGGCCGGGAGTTCAAAGCTGTCCTCAGGGACCATGTGTGCCGAATGGGGCTCCCTCGCCCGTGGGAGGATCTTCTACACCTGGGGTCCTTTGTCTTCTCCTTGACCTTCCAAGTTGCTTAGACTCTGGCTGTTCTCCTGTCCAGTGTCTCTCCTTCCTACCCAGCAGACCAGTGGCCTCATCCCTCACCTGGCACCCTCCTCCTAAACATAGTTCTGGAGGTGTGACCATGAGGGGGTCCCCACCACTAAGGCATCTCTTTCAGTGCTCTGACTTCTTCACTGTTGCTGCTGCTAATGGTGCAGTGATAGCAAGTGGAGGAGCACGGGAGCGGGAGCACACTCAGGGGAGGACCACGGGAGCGGGAGCACACTCAGGGGAGGACCACGGGAGCGGGAGCACACTCAGGGGAGGATCACGGGAGCGGGAGCACACTCAGGAGAGGACCACGGGAGCGGGAGCACACTCAGGGGAGGACCACGGGAGCGGGAGCACTCAGGGGAGGGTCACGGGAGCGGGAGCACACTCTAAGCTCTAGGGAGCACTATGGGAGTGTGGATACATATGAGGCAGTTTAGACCCCGGGATCCTACTTGAATCCTTTCAATAACCCTGGTACCCCTGTGGGAAATGGCCACAGCGGCCTGAGAATCTCCCCAAATTTGCAAGCCCTTCAGCTTTGCTTACTGAGAATCTCCAGGGGTTTGCAAGCCACTCAGCTTTGCTTACGCTTCAGTGGCGAAGAGACCATGCCTCAAGCAAGGTGAAAAGGTTGTTCACAACTCTAATGGTTTTCCTTTCCCTCCACATACACAGCGTGGCACAGGACCCACACGTATACACACACGCACACATGCATGCACACATACATGCTACACACATGTGCACATACACATCTTGCACATGTGCACATGCGCACATACACACCACACACATATGCACACGCACACACTTATTCACTCGTGGATACACATGTACACACATGCACACACTCACACTTGCATACATAATCATATGCACATGCACACAACCACATGCATGGACATGAATATTTGCATATTCACACACTTACACACATGTGCACACAGGTACACTCTCACACAGCATAGTCACACACAGGTGTGCACACTGTCATAGTTAATCTTGGTGATCAAGTTAACTACACTTGGGGATAACTAACAGATTAGCTCTCAGACCACCTGGAGAGATTATCTGGATTAATGCGTTTGTAACACAAAGACCAACCCTAAATCTGGGTGGAGCCTCCCAGTGGCAGACGAGATGCTAGGAGTCACAAGGAGGAAGAGCTTTGGGACCCTCTTGCCCTGTGCTGGCAAACATCTTCCCTCCTGCCGCCCTCAGAACCCAGTTTCTGCCTCCATGACAGACATAACAAGTCAGCTCCAGTTTCTGCCGCCTGCCTTCTCCTCTGGCCACACAGGGCTGCCCCTCCCCTCTGCGACCATGAACGAAGTAAATCTCCTCTTCTCCCTTAAGCTAGTTGTGCTTGAGTGTTGTCTCACAGCAGCAGAGTAGCTGCAACACACGTGCATGCATGCACACACAGAGACGTATACACATACAGAGACTTATACACATACGCACATACTGCACACACATACACATATACCTGCACACACACACGCAAACTCACGCACATACACTTGAATATACACATACACACATATGTGCACACACATACACACTTGAATATACACATACACACATACGTGCACACACATACACATTTGAACATACACACATATATACCTGCACACACATATACACACAAACTTGTACACACACACACACACACACACATGCACACACCTGCTGTTGCAGTCGCCTGCATGGTTGCTGATAAATCACCATCAAATGGCTTAAGGGAACAAGGGATTTATTTTCTCTTACAATTGTCTGTTTACAGTTCTCAGTCCAATGTGACAGGAGAGCACGCACCAACACCAGGACCGAGGGAACTGGCCACACCATCTCTACATAACAGCTGAGAGGAGGACAATCCTTACTTGCCAGACCAGCATGTCTGGCCAAGTGTACACAGAATGCCAACTTTCTCAACCAGCTCTCTGTATTTTATTCCAGGGTCTAGTCCCACCCACCATGGGCTGGGCCTTCCCCATCAACCAGACAATTTCCTGCAGGTTTGCTCTGGGCTTAACTCAACCACTAATTCTCCACAAATGTGCCCAGAGCTCAAACCCTCAACTGTCAAGTTGACACCTGTGCCTGACTGTGATACCTGCACACACACATACACACATACACACATACACACACATGCACACATACATTTGTACACACACATACCCACATTACTAGTATTACTATTCTGTATAATATGTCCTTTGATAAAAATCTCTTTTAAAAAGTGGATCTACTGGGGACTGGAGAGGTGGCTCAGGGGTTAAGCCTCTGCCTCGCAGGTGGAAGGTCCTGAGTTCAGATCCTAGACCCCATGTATAGAGCTAGGCGGAAGTGGGGGCAGCCTGCGTTTCCGGTCCTGGTAGGGCGGAGCCTGTAAATCCCGGGGCAGTGTAAACAAGGAGGAGGCGGTCCATGGTGGTTCTTGAATTCGTCCGTGGTTCTACACACACATACACGCATACACGCACACACACACATACACACACACGTGCACACACGCATACACGCACAATTGAATACATAATAAATAACAATAAAAAAATAAAAAGTGGATCTGCTGCCCGAAGAGTCACCATAGCTCTTCTGACACGGCTGGGGCAACGGTAACAAGTTGAAGCGTGACCCACGTCAACACTGGGAAGAGCCGCCTGACCCCACATACTGCCAGAGATTCTGCTCAAAGTGCAAGGCAGCTGCGCGTCTCGTGGTAAGGTAACAGAAAAAGTTCACCGATACAATTTTAGATTCCGCGTGGCAACTAACCTTTCAGAAGTTACCACCGTGACATTTTGGTGCCGTGAAAGAATACCCACATTTGCAGTGCAAACATTGCTCCTCTTCCAAACATGAGGCGGCAAAGCAAAACTCATCTCTGTGACTTGCACACGTTAGCAGAACAGAACCCACGTGTTGCTGCTTCGGATAGCACCACTGTGATGAAACAGCCACACCGTAACTTACTGCTGTTGCCAGTCCCCAAGCACTTGCTAAACTCCTGCGTCAGGGACCTGCTGTCCTGGCACTGGAGCTGGAGGAGTGACGGGAAATGTCCTGGGAGTGGCGCGGCCCGACGGGTGTGCCCAGAGGCCGAACCCTCACACAGTAGACAAGCCAGAGGGACCCTGGGGCCAACATATGGCCAAGCAGGAGGGTGGGAGTGGAGGGCTGATGAAAGGGAGGGAGGGCCCGGGAGGAAGGAAGATGGAGGGAAGCAGGGATAAGTGTACCGACATGCCTGTAAAACTAGGGGAAAAGTGAATTAATAAAAATTCCGACGGCACAGGGAAGAGGCAAGGCAGCTCTGGAGTGAGACGTTCCTGGATTCAAATCCTGTGGATGCCACTTGGTCATAGTCACGGGGTCACCGTGGCTCAGCAGAGTCCCAATCTTTTCATCAGATCTGTCAGGAAGCTCAAATCAGACCATATGTGTGAAACAGAGCTGCAGTCATGGGGCCGTGGCTAAGGGGCTAAACCACGAGACCACCACCGAGAACCGGCCCACAGCCGCCACGTCTCCCCACTAAAGAGAGCCAGTGGGGAGCCACCCCTCCGTGTCGGGGTGCCCCTGGGCACAGGGGGACTCCAGAGGGTGTGTAGCCAAGTCCTTGGAATTGGCGCAGCACCCCCGGAAAGGAGGCCGACTCGCCAACGTCGGGAAGTCCCCCCTCTCACCCCTCTTACAGGGCCCGGGAAGCCCCCTGGCTGCTGCTCTCCAGGCCTGCAAGTGGAGCAGCTGCGGGCGCAGGGCACTCTGGGAATGCGGGCGCAGGGCACTCTGGGAATGCGGCTTCCTGACTGCTGGCGCCCCGCTTTTCAGGCCTGTAGCCCCGCAGAGCCGCCACCTCCCGCTCCGGGAAAGAAGCGTCAGGAAGGCCAACTAGGAACCTCGCAATGCGCACGCTGGCTGGTGGTCGCAGGCCGACTCCCTGCCTGGCCAGCCAGAGCCTCACGCCGCACAGCACAGTCACATCCTCACTGGACCAAATTATTTGTCACAAACATTTAAAATCACACATGTAAGGAAGCCGCATAGTTTTGTTCCCCAAGGTGTTTGGCAGATGGTGGCCTCAAATATCATCGGCGGCCAGACACCTCCCAGCGGGGGCTTCTGCCTCCAGCATCCCGTGTGCACATCAGGATAGAGGACAGGTATCTATCTGCACAGGTCCCGCTCGTCCATCTACCCTCTGCCTACCTACCTGACAGCTGCCTGTCATCTGTGTGTCTCTGTGTGTATGTATCCATCTCGTCACCTGTCACTGCCTATCTACCATCATACGACACCCATTCACCTACACCTATCTATCACCTATCCACCTACCATCTATTCATCTGTTGTTTATCCATCTATCATTTATTTATCTATTATCTGTTTATCATCATCCATTATCTATCATCTATTGCACATCTACTTTTAAATAATTGATGTTCATGTGTGTGTGTGCATGGGGGGATGTGCACAAGAGGGCACTTGCGTGTGTGTGCCAGTGGATGTCCGAGGGTGATACCAGGAATCACCCTGAAGTGACCTACCTCTTTATGCTCTGCGCCGGGGTTTCTCAGCCTCCTTTCCAGGGCTGGGATTGCAGGCCTCGCTCTTCCCGCCTGGCGGTCCCGCCTGGGATCTGGGGGTCCACCAGGTCCTTTGTCTTGGGTGGCAAAGGCTTTGACTCCTGAGCCACTTCCCAAAGCCCATCGTCACATATCTATCTCTGCTGTCATCACCGGCATCTCCTGAGGGGACTCCTTGCTGTCACGCACGCAAGCTGGAGAGTTTCCCGGGGATCAGAAGCAGGAAGCCCCCCCACTGCTGCTCTCCCCTCACTGATCCGAGATCTCACGTCTCTGTTGGGCGTCCACGCTCCCAAGGGCCAGCGGTCAACTTCCCAGAAAAGGACAAGCACACGGGTGGGAGGGGCAGCATAGGTCAGGAGGGGGGTCTACCTGCCCCCAGCAGCTGGCGAGGGCTGTGGGCATCAGCCTTTCTTGAGCCGGCGGAAGGAGGTGAGGAATTTCTCGTCACTGCTGTGGGGGCAGGAGGGCGATGGGGACATGGCCCTGCTCCTCAGGGTAAGGGGGAAAAGGCTGCGGTGGGAACGGCGCCTGGCAAGGGTTCGCCCGGTGTTCCTGAGGCCAGGACACGCCCTCTCCGAGTCTGCGGAAGGCACTGCCTTGGCCCCCCATGCTGACCCACCTGCAGCTGCTCAGCTGAGGACCTCATGCTCTGGATGAAGCCGGTGGGCAGGTCGGGGCCCCTCAATCGGCTGTCCCTGGGCTGCTAAGTCTGCGTGCAGTGCTGGCAGATATCCAGAGGGCGGTCAGACCTGGTGGCGGGTTCACCTCTCAGAGCCTGACACAGGCCAGAGGGGTGCGCTCCAGAAGGCAGCCCAGCCTGAGCCTCCAGCCCCAGCAGCCCCCTCCCCCGCCCCGAGCCCCAGCAGGCTCGCAGGCCAAGCATGGCCCGTTGCATACCGGAACCACGCCGTTGCAGGCTCCTGTCATGCCAGGCCCTGCGATGCAGCTGGGAGGTCCCCACCAGACAGGGGGGCCTCGGTCCACGCGACATCTGGGTCACACTCAGCAGCCCTGAGAAGACCCCGCCACAGCCACAGCTGTTCTGTCCTGGTACCGCCAGGCTGAGCGACATGGGGCTGGGGGACGGCGCCCCCTGTTGGCTGCGTGGCTTGTCGCCCGTCTTGGAGGACAGAGAGCCGCCCCCTCCACTCGGAGCCTGCAGCTGGGCAGTTACCTGTGATTGATGGCGCTAAATATGACGCCGCCTGCACCTCGCACGGGAAGCGGGGAAGCAGATCGTCAGCGGGGAGATGAATGGGACTCGCGATAACCCCGGCAAATTAGGCCCGTGTTAGCATGGAGCCGCGTCCGCAGGTGTGAATCACCGAGGGCTGGTGATGCGCAGAACCACTCGGTGATCCAGAGGGGACGGCGTCCCTTAATCCCCAGCAGTCAACCCTGGCTTCGCTGCCCGCCGCACCCTAAGCCCCCGAGCCAACCAGCTGGCCACTGCCAGTGGCGGCTAACACCTGCTCGGACAGCAGTTTCTCGAGCTTCCTGCGCTTTGAAGACAGGAGGGCAATTGTGCCGCTTACGGTACGCTCAGGGCTCCCCAGCACACGACGATCGCCATCCTTTCTCCAGGCCTCGCTTGCCCGGGCACCACTGGGGGTCCCTTGTCTCTGCACCCCTGGGGGTTTCCTGGGTCTCAGGCACTCAGGGAAACAGAGGAAGAAGTGGCGGCCTGATTCTCGAAGCCCCGCGCCGTCCTGGCGCGCGGAGAACAGGAGCAACTGTGAACACACAGTCAGTCCTCTCCGGCACTTACTTCCCAGGTTTAAATCTGCGGCTGGGGACATGGCCGGGGGATAAAGCCTTTTCCTCACAGCAAAAGTTCCTGAGCTCGGATTCCCATGTGAAAATGCCAGTCAGATGCGGCGGTGGCCTGCGGTCCCTGCCCCGGAAGGCAGAGCCTGGGAAACCCCAGCGCAAAGCAGCCAGGAGGCAGAGCCGTCTGGATGACCCCAGGGCCACCCTTGGGACTCCAGAGGGCATACACTCAAGTGCCCTCTGGAACACACGCATGCACACACACACCCACATGCAAACACACACATACATCCCATGCACACACCACATGCATGTAAAAGAAAAAAAAAAACACTACTATGGTGAGCCGCTGCCGTGGTGAGCTTCTAAGTCCATTCAGGACCAAGGGTCTCTTCACCCCACCACGCTGGCCGCTCGCTCCTCAGACACACAAATCTGCATCAGTTCCCACGCGCATGGCACGCGCAGCTATACATGGCTGCGCATGGATGTGCATGACTCTACATTGCTCTGTGTGGCTAGACATGCTCTGCACGGCTGAGAGGCTCTGAGAGGCTGGGTATAGCCCATGTGGCTCTGGCGTGGCTGGACATGTGGCTGGACATGATGGGGTGGTTGGGAACCACACAGTGCTGTGAGCAGCTGGTGAACCTCTAGCAGCGTGTCTCCCAGCATCCTCGGCGGCCCTCGCCCACGCCTGCTTCATCGTCTGGCGTTAGTGCAGCAGAACCCTAACTATGGCTTCCGTCCGCCCCTCACAGTCGTGGACCTGGTGCCGGCTTCTGTCCCGTGTGGCGGAAGAGCCCGTGTGTCGACTGGAAGAGCTCTCGTTCTCCCTCCCCCACCCCACGTCCGATGTCCATGACGGACATAAGCTCAGTGCACACCAGTCTGGGGCCACATGTGCTGCAGACACGCGGGCTGCTGCTGCAGAGGCCTGGAGGAGCCCCTCTCGTCGAGTGCACGCATGGCTGCTGGGGTGGCGGCAGCGAAGGCTCACCGCGTCCGGGTGCTGCGACTCGTCCTCCTGCTGCTGACAAACGCAAGGCCAAAAGACTTGAGGGACCAAGGGGGCTTTATTCTTGCTTATGGTTCTGTTTAGAATTCAGAGTCCAGCTTGGCAAGAGTTCATATCGACACCAGGAACAGAGGGAAGTGGCCACCCAGTATCCACAGGAGTTGCTGAGAAAGGGACAAAGCTCCTTGCATGCCAGGCCGCCAGGCTGCCAAAGTACGCCAGACCAGCTCTCTCTATCTCCCCACCCGCACAGGGAGTGGTTTTGCCACCCACAAGCTGATTCTTCCCTCATCGGTTGGACGATTTCTTGATGGGTTGCTCGGGGCTTGTCTTACTACCATTCTTCACATCGCGCTTAAAGGCCCAGCCTTCAATTGTTAAGTTGACTCCTGTAACTGACCAACACACTGAGTTTTCATTTATAAAAAAGTGTGTGCGTGTGTGTGTCTGTCTGTCTGTCTGTGTGTCTGTGTCTGTGTGTCTATGTGTGCGCGCACTTCTGCATCCTTCTTACTTCACTGTGGGATTTCCCAGGCTCCACCCACCAAGGCCCAAAGTGCAGGCTGCTACCATTTCCACCTGGCATTTTTACTTGAGGCCTGGGATTGAACTCAGGATCTCCTGCTTGTGAGACAGTCTTAATCCCTGAGCCATCTCTCCAGCCCCAAACTGAGTTTTCTAGTAGTTCAATTATCATAAATCAGGGAAAGTCAAAACTTTCTCTCTTTGAAAAACTATGCATAGACAGGCGGCAGCTGCGCGTCTGCACATATACATCGCCTTCCATCTGTGGGAGACAGACACTGTGAGCATCGTCTAGCCATGGGGCAGTGCCAGCAGCAACACTGCCAACACCTTTACGTGGCATTAAATTTACTACAGCTCTGATAGCCAGCTGCACAGGCTAGGCATGATATCCATCTCTACATACATGCCACACACACTGAGAGCCGGATCCCCATAGAACAGGACGTGACATCTCTGCGCGTGCGCGCACACGCACACACACACAGCACACACACACACACACACACACACACAAGCTAGGATCTCCTTGAGACAGGACATGGGGCATTAGTGGGTCTGGGTCTCTTGGCTCCACATACTCAGTCACTAAGGCGAACCACTTCACTCGTGGGCTGCTGCTGCAGTGGGCAGTGCACGGTGGAACATGCACAACTGTACGTGGATTCCTTTCGTTGCAGTTTACGCTGGTTACTTTTCTGAAGGCATCTCCAGGTGGGTGGCATCCCCAGGTGGCATCCCCAGGTGTGGTGGCATCCCCAGGTGGCATCCCCAGGTGGCATCCCCAGGTGGCATCCCCAGGTGGCATCCCCAGTGTGGTGGCATCCCCAGGTGTGGTGGCATCCCCAGGTGTGGTGGCATCCCCAGGTGTGGTGGCATCCCTAGGTGTGGTGGCATCCCCAGGTGTGGTGGCATCTCCAGGTGGCATCCTCAGGTGTGGTGGCATCCCCAGGCGTGGTGGCATCCCCAGGTGGCATCCCCAGGTGGCATCTCCAAGTGTGGTGGCATCCCCAGGTGGCATCCCCAGGTGGCATCCCCAGTGTGGTGGCATCCCCAGGTGGCATCCCCAGGTGGCATCCCCAGTGTGGTGGCATCCCCAGTGTGGTGGCATCCCCAGGTGTGGTGGCATCCCCAGTGTGGTGGCATCCCCAGTGTGGCGGCATCCCCAGGTGGCATCCTCAGGTGTGGTGGCATCCCCAGGTGGCATCCTCAGGTGTGGTGGCATCCCCAGGTGGCATCCCCAGTGTGGTGGCATCCCCAGTGTGGTGGCATCCCCAGTGTGGCGGCATCCCCAGGTGGCTCGTCATGCCAGCTGTGCCCTTCCTTCTGACACCTGAGAAGTCTGGCTTGGGCTTCTGCTTGGCATTTGGCTGGAATCTGTGGTGTGAAGGGCACATCTTGCCTTGTGCCACGCTGCATCGAGGCTAATAAATCACGGGTCAGCATGTGGCGCTCCATCCTGCCAAGAAACACGGCTTGCAGCGACAAACGACCCTCACAGAGCCATCGAGTCTGAGTGTTCTGACCCCGCCGCGCGGAGGCCTCAAAGCAGAGGCTGTCAGGGCCTCATCGCTACAGCCTGACGACCACTGGCTGCGAAACACCACCGAGCTCACACTCTGCACAACGCTTGTTTCATCAAGAATGAAAAAGTACCCCAAGAAGCTTGAGTTAGGCCTGCCCCTGCATGCACGTCTGCTGGCATGCACGTCTGCTCCCATGCACGTCTGCTCCCATGCACGTCTGCTCCCATGCACCCTCAAATGCCTTAAGATGCCACACCAGAGGGCAAGAAGACAGTGGAAGGACAGAGGTCGGCGCAGCAGCCTCCCCTGAAAGTGAACGGCCCACGAGCGGTGACCATGAAGGAAGACACAGCCCATCTGGAGGGGCAGCAGCCCTTCTGGACCCCCTTCCTTCAGTCACCTGATGGAGTGTCGTGCCTCGTCGAGTGCCAGGAAAACTCCAGCAGGTAAGGCCAGGTCTGGAGAAGGGCCTGTCCCGCCAGACTCCAGGGCAGAGTCATGGGAACAAGAAGTCCAGAGAGGGGACAAGTCACCTGCAGCCATCACCAAGCCCACAGGTCAGAGGTCTGTGCCAGGGTCGTGGGGGCAACAGCTGTGGGGACTGTGATCTTGCCTGGGCGCCCCAGGGAATGTAGGGAGTGGTCCTCACCCACTGTTCTGCCAGACAGCATCCGGGATGCCACAGGGACCCGGCCCCTCTGTCTGGGCCCTGCTGGTCTCCCAGCGGCTCCAGGAGAGGCCGCTGTGCTCTGGGCATGGCCTCTGCACACGGACTCCACATTCAACCTCACCCTTGACCAAGCTCCCGGCTCCAGGTCACTGGGCAAAACTGAGAAGGGGACACCACGCTGAGTGCCTGTCCGCGCTCGCCATGTTGCCCCTGACGGGGTCCTGGCGGGCAGGACTGAAGGCAGAGCTGGTCCACAGGAGCAGGGCGACCACAGCACCCGATCCCCCACTGTCATATACAGCTGGAAGCTCGCCCTGTGAAACGTGCTCCCGCATGACAGACGGGGAAACTGAGGCAGGGGTGTGCCGGGGACCCCAGAGAGCATGAATGCAGAGGTCCAGTTCCTGAGCGTGTCACCTCAGAAGGTGTCCCCTGCCACCCACAGGTACAGCCCAGAGGAAGGGGACCACGGAAGTTTAGACCAAGGGGCCACCAGTAGCAGGGGGGCAGGAGGTGCTGATTGGGAAGAGCCCCCTTGGGTGTTCTTGAGGCCAGCCCAGGAATGGAAGGGAGTGGCGTTGTGTGGACCGAAGGGGGGGGGACAGGCATCTAGCTCCCAGCCTCTGCAGCCCCTGGTCTGGTCCACGCTGACCAGCCCGTCCCGTAGGCCTGAGTCAGGATGCTCTCCTATCCTCTGACGTTTGGGCAGCTGTGGCCAGGTCTAGAGCAGTACGAGGACGTGACAGAACTGCCACAGCTACGAGCCCAAGCTGCAGGTCAGCAGAGCCTGTCACTCGAGGGCCACGTGCTATCCCACGGTGCTCTGACCCGGTGGAGGGTCTCTGGTCCCACGGTGCTCTTACCCGGTGGAGGGTCTCTGGTCCCACGATGCTCTTACCCGGTGGAGGGTCTCTGGTCCCACGGTGCTCTTTTTTTTTAATTTTTTAAATTTATTTATTCAATTGTACATGCGTGTGTGTGTGTGTGTGTGTGTGTGTGTGTGTGTGTGTGTGTGTATAACCACGGGCGAATTCAGGAACCACCATGGACGCCTCCACCTCCTTGTTTACTCTGCCCTGGGATTCACAGGCTCCGCCCTACCAGGACCAGAAGCGCAGGCCGCCCCCCCTTCCACCCGGTGTTTATACGTGGGGTCTAGAATCCGAACTCAGGACCCTCCGCCTGCAAAGCAGAGGCTTAACCCCTGAGCCACCTCTCCAGCCCCCCCCCCCAAGGTGCTCTTAGCTGGTGGAGTGGTCTCTGGGACAGTGATCTCCTCCACAAAGCCTCACCCCTGTGATCTAATACAAGCCACCTTCCACAGATCCCGCCTCTCAATGTCACCCCTCCACCTGCAGTGTAGACTCCAGGTCTGTCCCCCCCCATCTCTTCTCTCTCCTTCTCAATCTGACCAGCTCAGAAGAGAGGAGGCACCAGGAGCCAGCCCCCCATATCCCTCCAGCCACGCTTTTCTGGTGCATAGAGGACTCTACTGGACAAGCAAATGCTACCACACTTCTCCAAAGACAGGGCAGCAGCAGGCAAACGCTGGGTGACACCCAATCTCCTGGGCACTCTGGGCAACACGTCCTTTGCGTAAATGGACATGGCAGAGAACAGCACCTGAAAACCACAGACCAAACTCAGACCACATTCCCTTTGAAGTGAGATGAAGCTTAAAATTAAAGGGAAAAGTCGAGACTTTGCATTGTGCCGTATTGCTCTCCCCAGGGACAGGCCCGAGCTGGGCAGAGCCAGCCCGAGGACCCTGGGTGTGGCCAGATCACCTGTCTCCTCCTTGCCTCACAGAGGGAAGCAGCGTGCACATCCGGTGCTTTCCCCTCACGTCCAACCCCAACGATGGGGTTGAGTGCCCGTGCTGGGTCACCCCAAGTGGACGCGACCAGGACAAGCGACCGTGGCAGCCTCCCGCCGGCCAGACAAGGATGGCTTCCATGGCATCTCGTGGCCCTCGCACTCCTGGTCCTGCGGGCCGGGGTGCTCTTGGCTTCACAGAGCCCCGGCCCGCCTCGGCCTTCACCCTGCTAAGCTCTGGGTGCCCATGTGAGGGACAAATGAAAGTAGCCCAGGACCCCTGCTTGGCAGAAGCCTCGCAGCCCTGCCCACTTCTGTCCTAATGGCCCCTTGCAACAAAGCCCCAATTGAATGGCCATCTCCGAGACTTGGAATTAAATCTGCCTGGTGTAAATCGATCGGAAGGAACTCAGAACCAAAGGCTGGGTGGTTTACAAATCGCTCTGTCAAGACGAGTGTGTAAGGCGCCCTCACCGGAGACTGAGCGCTTGCCTTCTCCTGCAGCGTGCAGATCCCCCACCCCCCTTACAGCAGATCCGACTCGCTAATGGATGGAGGCCTGAGAGCAGAGGTTAAGGACAGACCTGTTACAATGGCATGACAGTTCACCCTGCTCCCCTCCCGGGAAGGCGGGGTCACAGAGCGGGAAGCAGCCCGTTCAGAGAGCCGTGGCCTTTGTCTCTTCCCAGGCGCCCTGAGAACGTGCGGTTTCAATACCAGGGCTACCAATCCCACAGCAACAGCTGGGGGTGGCAGGCATCCAAAAAGGGAGCTCACCCAAAAAGCTGCTTTCCCTGCGAGGCGGCGGCCACGGTCCTCCCTGCTCCAGGCAGGTGCTCGCAGCTGGGCCCCTCGCCCCGGGCTGCTCTCTCCCACCCTGCGTCTCCATCCTAAGTTCGCTCCCCTAAATCAGTGGCTGGTCTGTTAGTAAGGACCCACCTCCGAAGTCTCATTTCTGAGGGGCCTCGGGATGTGTCTGGAGCCAAGGCAGCTCGGCTAAGGGGGCCGGAGAGGCCTCTGGATGTACTGTGTCGCCATCTACAGGCGGTTTTGTGAACCGCCGAGTCTCTGCTGGGATTCCTCCAAGGTCAGCCGGAGCCAGGCACGGTCCCTAGCGCCCAGCCCCGCCTCCCATCCTGTTCCCAGGCTGCCAGCTCGCCTTCTCCTGCACTGCTGCGGGAACTGCGCGTGGTACTGGGCACGGAGCCAGCACAGAAGGGAGCAGCTGACCCGCGAATCATTTGAGGACTGTGATGCGTCCTCTTTGGGCAGCAGGACCACTATCTACGGCCGCTGTGGCGCACATCGACAGCAGAGCAAAATTTCTCCAAACTTCTCTGTGGAACATTTGAGTAACAGAAAGAGATATTTGAACTTAGAGCAAATGGGCTGGACTTTTAACTGTTTCCCATAACGTTGGAATTCTAAGCTCTTACCTAACTGAGCAGCAGGCCAGAGTTAAAGGAACACAGGGGAGTGGAAATGTAAAAATCAGAGACCCTGGACTGAAAAGAAAGGGAGACTGAGTGTGGGGGTGCTGGTGTGTGTGCATGCATATATGTGCATGGGGGGTGTGCATGCATGGGTGTGTTAACATGTTACTGTGTGCATGTATGTATGTTAGAGAGAGAAATGACAGGATCTTCAGGGTTTGAAGACATGGTTTTTCCTGTGAGGACTGAGTCTAGCATCTTAGGAGCCAGAACAGCTTTCAACATTTCTCCTACGATGACTCGGGCTAAAAAGCAAGTTTCATGTGAGATTGAAGGCTCCCCACTCATGAAATAAAATTTCAGCTCTAAGTGACATCCTCAGCCTGAGGTTATTCCACTGGTCAGGTCTGGGAGCACTCTCTGCTAGTCAGGAGCACTCACGGCTAGTCGGGCCTGGGAGCACTCATGGCTCGTTGGAGCACTCACGGCTAGTCAGTCGGGTCTGGGAGCACTCACAGCTAGTCAGTCAAGTCTGGGAGCACTCACGGCTGGTTGGGAGCACTCACGGCTAGTCAGTCGGGCCTGGGAGCACTCACGGCTAGTCAGTCGGGCCTGGGAGCACTCACGGCTAATCAGTCGGGTCTGGGAGCACTCACGGCTAATCAGTCGGGTCTGGGAGCACTCACGGCTAGTCAGTCAAGTCTGGGAGCACTCACGGCTGGTTGGGAGCACTCACGGCTGGTTGGGAGCACTCACGGCTGGTTGGGAGCACATGCAGCTCATCGGGAGCACTCACGGCTCAGCCTTTTCTACACACCCTGATGCACTTTTGTTCTGAGTTTTAAAGAACCCAATTCACTGTAGCAGAAAGCTATTCCTACACTGTAAAGTTAGGTACAGAAGAAGCAGCACTCTAGAAGGAGTGACCAGAGAGCGTGAGGGGCCGCTAGTGCTCACGGGCTGTCGTAACTGTGGGCGATGGCAGGGGCTTTCTCTTCCTTGTTTTTGGCCAGCAAACCCTTCAGAGTCCTGTGAAGCCAAGCATGCTCACACCACCTCTGTCCATGGAGCCTGTCGCCACACTGGAAGCAGGTCTATGGGTCCATTGGAGCAGGGCCGAGTATTGAATAGAACAAAGAACTGAGCAGAACTGACGTGATCAGTACCTGCCGCTTTCTGCCATGCTGGGGATTCAAAACCTAGAGACATCCTAGCTCGAACAGAATGCCAGTGTGTCTGTGTGCGCATGTATGCACAGGCATGTGTGCATGCGTGGGTGTGTCTAGGTGCACATGCATGCATGCAAAGGTCCATGGATGCACATGTTCTCGTGCATCTGTCCATATCTATGAGATTGCACATGTGCACCTGCCTATGGAAACCAAGGTCAACCTGCAGCTGCTCTCAGGCAGCCACAGCCTCTGCTGTGCGTGCGGGCTCTCTCCCGGCCTGGCGCTCACCAAGCAGGCAAGCCTGGCTGGGACGGTGAGGTTGCTCTGCTACATGCAACTTTGCTGCGTGAGTCCTAGAGGCGAAGCACGACTTGCTGATGGAGCGCTGCCCAAGCCGCCAGCCTTCGTCCTCATTGGTCTTGATGGCCATTGGCCCAACACTGACCAATGAGCTGCCCCAGAGATGACCCCAAGGAGCACATACTTCCTGTGCTCTTCAAGCCTTTCACAGCAGGTGTCACGGAGCATGTGTCCCTTAAGACAAGCACAAGCCGCGCCAAGCTCTGCCAGCAAAGCCCTTCCTCACAGCAGGGTCTTGCAAATAGTCATCTGAGTAAATATTTGCATGCACATGCCCGTGGTGCGCATGTGTGTGCTGGAGCACATGTGCAAATGTGCATGTGTTCATAGGTGTCAGCTGCATGCTTGTGTGCATGTGTTCATAGGTTGACAGCTGCATGCTTGTGCGCATGTGTTCATAGGTGTCTTCTGCATGCTTGTGCGCATGTGTTCATAGGTGTCTGCTGCATGCTTGTGCGCATGTGTTCATAAGTAGACAGCTGCATGCTTGTGTGCATGTGTTCATAGGTGTCTGCTGCATGCTTGTGTGCATGTGTTCATAGGTTGACAGCTGCATGCTTGTGCGCATGTGTTCATAGGTGTCTTCTGCATGCTTGTGCGCATGTGTTCATAGGTGTCTGCTGCATGCTTGTGCGCATGTGTTCATAAGTAGACAGCTGCATGCTTGTGTGTATGTGTTCATAGGTATCTTCTGCATGCTTGTGTGCATGTGTTCATAGGTGTCAGCTGCATGCTTGTGTGCATGTGTTCATAGGTTGACAGCTGCATGCTTGTGCGCATGTGTTCATAGGTGTCTTCTGCATGCTTGTGCGCATGTGTTCATAGGTAGACAGCTGCATGCTTGTGTGCATGTGTTCATAGGTGTCTTCTGCATGCTTGTGTGCATGTGTTCATAGGTATCTTCTGCATGCTTGTGTGCATGTGTTCATAGGTAGACAGCTGCATGCTTGTGTGCATGTGTTCATAGGTGTCTTCTCCATGCTTGTGTGCATGTGTTCATAGGTGTCTTCTGCATGCTTGTGTGCATGTGTTCATAGGTGTCTTCTGCATGCTTGTGCGCAAGTATTCATAGGTGTCTGCTGCATGCTTGAGAGCATGTGTTCATAGGTGTCTTCTGCATGCTTGTGCGCAAGTATGCATAGGTGTCTGCTGCATGCTTGTGCGCATGTGTTCATAGGTGTCTTCTGCATGCTTGTGTGCATGTGTTCATAGGTATCTTCTGCATGCTTGTGTGCATGTGTTCATAGGTGTCTGCTGCATGCTTGAGAGCATGTGTTCATAGGTGTCTTCTGCATGCTTGTGTGCATGTGTTCATAGGTGTCTTCTGCATGCTTGTGTGCATGTGTTCATAGGTTGACAGCTGCATGCTTGTGCGCATGTGTTCATAGGTGTCTTCTGCATGCTTGTGCGAATGTGTTCATAGGTAGACAGCTGCATGCTTGTGTGCATGTGTTCATAGGTGTCTTCTGCATGCTTGTGTGCATGTGTTCATAGGTATCTTCTGCATGCTTGTGTGCATGTGTTCATAGGTAGACAGCTGCATGCTTGTGTGCATGTGTTCATAGGTGTCTTCTCCATGCTTGTGTGCATGTGTTCATAGGTGTCTTCTGCATACTTGTGTGCATGTGTTCATAGGTGTCTTCTGCATACTTGTGTGCATGTGTTCATAGGTAGACAGCTGCATGCTTGTGTGCATGTGTTCATAGGTGTCTTCTGCATGCTTGAGCGCATGTGTTCATAGGTGCTGCATGCTTGTGCACATGTGTTCATAGGTGTCTTCTGCATGCTTGTGTGCATGTGTTCATAGGTGTCAGCTGCATGCTTGTGCACATGTGTTCATAGGTGTCTGCTGCATGCTTGCGCGCATGTGTTCATAAGTAGACAGCTGCATGCTTGTGTGCATGTGTTCAAGGTGTCGCTGCATGCTTGTTGCATGTGTTCATAGGTTGACAGCTGCTTGTGTGCGCATGTGTCATAGGTGTCTTCTGCATGCTTGTGCGCATGTTTCATAGGTGTCTGCTGCATGCTTGTGCGCATGTGTTCATAAGTACAGCTGCATGCTTGTGTGTATGTGTTCATAGGTATCTTCTGCATGCTTGTGCATGTGTTCAATAGTGTCAGCTGCATGCTTGTGTGCATGTGTTCATAGGTTGACAGCTGCATGCTTGTGCGCATGTGTTTCATAGGTGTTCTTCTGCATGCTTGTGCGCATGTGTTCATAGGTAGACAGCTGCATGCTTGTGTGCATGTGTTCATAGGTGTCTTCTGCATGCTTGTGCGCATGTGTTCATAGGTGTCTTCTGCATGCTTGTGTGCATGTGTTCATAGGTAGACAGCTGCATGCTTGTGTGCATGTGTTCATAGGTATCTTCTGCATGCTTGTGTGCATGTGTTCATAGGTGTCTGCTGCATGCTTGGGCGCATGTGTTCATAGGTGTCTTCTGCATGCTTGTGCACAAGTATTCATAGGTGTCTGCTGCATGCTTGAGAGCATGTGTTCATAGGTGTCTTCTGCATGCTTGTGCGCAAGTATGCATAGGTGTCTGCTGCATGCTTGTGCGCATGTGTTCATAGGTGTCTTCTGCATGCTTGTGTGCATGTGTTCATAGGTATCTTCTGCATGCTTGTGTGCATGTGTTCATAGGTGTCTGCTGCATGCTTGAGAGCATGTGTTCATAGGTGTCTTCTCCATGCTTGTGTGCATGTGTTCATAGGTGTCTTCTGCATGCTTGTGTGCATGTGTTCATAGGTTGACAGCTGCATGCTTGTGCGCATGTGTTCATAGGTGTCTTCTGCATGCTTGTGCGAATGTGTTCATAGGTAGACAGCTGCATGCTTGTGTGCATGTGTTCATAGGTGTCTTCTGCATGCTTGTGTGCATGTGTTCATAGGTATCTTCTGCATGCTTGTGTGCATGTGTTCATAGGTAGACAGCTGCATGCTTGTGTGCATGTGTTCATAGGTGTCTTCTCCATGCTTGTGTGCATGTGTTCATAGGTGTCTTCTGCATGCTTGTGTGCATGTGTTCATAGGTGTCTTCTGCATGCTTGTGTGCATGTGTTCATAGGTAGACAGCTGCATGCTTGTGTGCATGTGTTCATAGGTGTCTTCTGCATGCTTGAGCGCATGTGTTCATAGGTGCTGCATGCTTGTGCACATGTGTTCATAGGTGTCTTCTGCATGCTTGTGTGCATGTGTTCATAGGTGTCTGCTGCAAGCTTGTGCGCATGTATTCATAGGTGTCTGCTGCATGCTTGTGTGTATGTGTTCACAGGTGGCTGCTGCATGTGCACATGTGTTCACAGGTGGCTGCTGCATGTGTTCACAGGCGTGCTGGTGCACACGTGTGCACATGTGTCCACAGGTGCTGGTGGATATGGGGCATGCACATGTGTATGTGGGTGGTGCGTGAGTGCGCGTGTGGGCTGCACATGGGTGCACGTGCTTACAGAAGCCAGAGGACAGCCTTGGTATCACTCTCAACTGCTGCCCGCCGCCTGCCTTTTCTGAGCCAGGGTCTCTCACACTCGGCTGGCCAAGCAGGCCAGGCTGGCTGCTAGATGAGCGCCGGGCTCTGCCTGTCTCTACCTCCACGGTGCGGGGTTACCAGCACGCAGCGCCGGGCTCTGCCTGTCTCTACCTCCACGATGCAGAGTTACCAGCACACAGCGCCGGGCTCTGCCTGTCTCTACCTCCACGGTGCGGGGTTACCAGCACGCAGCGCCGGGCTCTGCCTGTCTCTACCTCCACGGTGTGGAATTACCAGGACGCAGCGCCAGGCTTATTTGTCCTTTAGTGGGGTTCTAGATATCAAGCTCAGATACTTACCAAGCTCTCTCCCTGGATCCTAAACAAACATTTTGACATAACTAGATATTGACCCTTTGAACCTTTTTCCCTCCTGATTGTCTACTTACTACCACACATATGGAGTGACGGTTCTTGCACGCTGCTCACCTGTGCGGTACACAGTCACCACTACATCTTGTGTTTCAGTCACAGGTGTGCTGTGAGGCTGTGAAGTCTAGGGACGAAGCAACCTCTGTAAGGACAGTCTGACAGTTGAGGCCTAGAGACACAGCGGCCTCTGTAAGGACAGTCTGACAGTTGAGGCCTAGGGATACAGCAGCCTCTGTCAGGACAGTCTGACAACTGAGACACATGGTTTTTGTAAAGACAGTCTGACGGCCACATAATAGCACCATCAACTCGCAATGCATCCTCAGGTGCATCTCAGTGCCGACTGCATCCGATTTTGCCAACGTTCTTAGAGCCCAAGAAGCGGGCTCAGGTAGTGCCCGACAGGACGGGCGCACCTCCTCCAGCCTGGCTGTAAGGCCATTGCAGCTCCACAGTCAGCTGCACTGGGCTGTCAGCCGCAGAGCAAGGTGGGCTGCATTGCATTGTGGGAGAAACTGTCAGCTAGTCTAACAGCCTGCAGTGGTGTTGAGGAGCCTGAGTGGGGACAGACTGAATGAGAGAATGAGACAAAGAAGGCAGAAAGGTGTCAGAGAGGGCAGCTGGGGCAGAAAGGTGCCGGAGAGCACAGCTGGGGCCTCACCTAGCGAACTTCTCACTGGGGTCTCCCAGGAGTGGGGAGCTCTTCTTGGCGTTTCTGTCCCCAGCTGGAGCTCCAGCAGGGGACCCCCGAACACAGAGGACTCACTCTGCACTGTGGTGGCTTGAGCGGCTCTGCGAGGGCTCCCCAAGCAGAACCTGTCAGGTGCAGCAGCTACTGGCCACGGCCCCACAGCGGCCCTCCAAAGTGAACCCCCTGCCGCAGCGTGCGCGTGGGGGCTCTTTCCCCCGGGCTTCATCCGCAGGGCTCCTGAAGTCTGGTTCTGACCAGCATCCTCTGGGAGCTCCACTTAAAGCTCCCTAGAGACCAGCGTGGGGAAGCGCGTCGGGTGGGCTGCGGGAGCGGGAGGGAGCTGGGGGGCTGGTGGCGTGAACGGCTCGGCACAGCGCGACCTGCGGCCGGGAGAAGCAACACCTGAATCCGGTCACACGCCTGATTAAACCCGGCCGCCAGCCCGCGCGCGAAGATTACACGTTGCGACCGTCGTCCCCAGCAGCAGCGTCTTAACCACTGTTTGTGAACTTCTCCAATTACCTCCTTTAATTCTCTCCTCGGAACACAGCTCACATTATAATAGCTGCATCGCTGCGGTGGTTAAACAACTGGTTATATGTATATTGCCAAATTGTGGGTCTGCGGGACATTTTCCCGCATGACGATAACAGGAGAGAGCTGGAGAAGGGTCTGGGCGTCTGCTGACCTCAGGGCCGACTCCGGACGACATCGCTTCTGCTGTTCCCGCGCCTTCCACTGGGTCTGAACCTCTCGTTCTCCCCAGGTTTTCTGGGAGCTGAGTTTGTTCTAAGAAGTTGGAAGTCAAACAGCTCCCTGTTGTCCTGGGCTGCGATCGTAGTTTCCAGGCCAGCCCCACCTGGGGACCACACACAGGAGCCTCCACAGACCTGTCCTAGGGCCGCACACATCTGCCACACGCCCCCCAGCTTAGCATCCGGTCTCAGCAGGTAGAGGCTACCACATGCCAGCACACAAAATGGAGGCCTCACAGCCACATCATGTCACCCCAGCACGGCGCTGCCAGGACACCCTCCAAGAACAAGAATAGAAGACCCAGGGGCCAGGAGTGGGAGCTGGGTGGAGGGTTACTGTCCCACCAGGCCCAGTCCAGGTCCACCTCTGTGAGAGACCAACGGCCAGACTGCAGCACCACAGGGGGTCTGTGAGGTGGGCAGGATCCTGACAGAGCCGCGACGGTGCCACGCAGCCACAGAGGGCAACAGCAGCCCAAGACTGGTGGCCTGGCGCTGAGAGAGCTGCAGACGGTTTCCATGTGCGGATGGCACTTCAGAGGCGAGCGTTAGGCACACCTACGAGGAATCGCGCCGTTCACTTGGGTCTTGGAGCAAGTCTGAGGAGATGCTCTAATTATATCATTGCTGTGGGGTGACCCGTCGTGCAGAGAACCATCCCCAGGCAGGTGGAGATGATGGAGCGAAAACTAGCTGGGAGGTGGGCACGGCTGGCAGCCCCCTCTGCCCTGCTGGGAATGCCACACGACGGCTTTCCCTCAGCTCCTGCCGTGACGACTGCAACCAGGAATCATCAGCGGGACAAGCCTTTGTTCTCCTGACTCAGGCAGGCCAATGCTCATCACAAGCCGCACCGAAGGCACGGGTCTGCACCCAGCATCCCGGAGAGGGCCTGAGCCAGGGCGCTGAGACCCCGGGGGCCGAGTACGGGGTGGGACCTTGCTCTGAAGGGCCCGGACAGTCTCTGCGGCTGTGCGTCTGGTTTCAATGAGCGGCTTAGGGCGAGCAAGAGAATAAAGAGCAGGTGGCGGACAGAGAAGCAGAGACACATCGTCACGCCAGGGCTGACTCCCCAGGGAGGCAGTCAGCCCCATCGGCAGGGTCCAGACGAGCAGAGCGTGCTCTTCGAGGGTGGGCTTGCTGTTCCCACCGCAGGCTTTGCGTGCAGAGAAGCTGGATCTTCAGCTTACGGAAGGCGCGTGGGACGTGTCCAGCCGCGCTCAAGGACAAGCTGGCACTCCAATCCTCTCCTGTCAAGGACGGAGGCTGCGTTGCTGTCCTTTCTCTTTCCCACACCCTTGGGGCCAAGGGGGTGCACGCCGTCCCTGGGCAAACGGTCTTGGGATACTCGGAGGCAACAAGCTCGGGTCTGAATGGAGAATGGGCGCCACACTTCCAGCTCCTCAGTGAGCCTAAAGCAGCACACGGCGACTTAACCAAAGTCTCGGGCACCTCAAAGCTGGCAAAGAACAGCCCGGCGCCCAGGAGCACCGCTGTCCCTGCCTTTGCCTCCCTGGTGTGGGCTGAGCGGGGGGAGGACGGAGCCTCCCTGCCCTCCTCGACCTCCCCCCCATCTCTGCCTGCGAAGCAGAGATCCCAGCAGGCACGGCATCTGCCAGCACCTCCACCGGCACGTCCAGCCTGGAGCTGCTGAGACGGCTGTGTGCGGCTGGCCAGCAGCCCACGGGAGCTGGCCCACTCGCTCAGCCTGCACAA
The DNA here is from genome assembly GCA_023101885.1 of Typhlomys cinereus. Taxonomy (NCBI): domain Eukaryota; kingdom Metazoa; phylum Chordata; class Mammalia; order Rodentia; family Platacanthomyidae; genus Typhlomys; species Typhlomys cinereus. The sequence continues at coordinate 909,495 of JALPQD010000651.1, forward strand.
AATCACGTGGTGGAATCTCCCTGGGCCCTGCCCACCACCCGCGTCCTCCCACCCGGCCCAGGGCTTGGTCTCACCTGGCACTGGCCGGCGTGTTCACGAGCATAGAGCAGAAGCAGCGGATGCTGGGCATGGGCCAGGCCTGCCCATCCCCTCTTCTGGCAGCGCCCTGAGAAGACACCAGAGCCAACCTCAGTGGACGTCACGGGCACACCATCCCTGCCAGCCCAGCCCAGCGCGGCAACCGCCAGCGCCAGTGAGGGGCCCCAAGGAGCCCCCACTCGGCTCTCCCAGCCCGTGGAGACAGGCTTCGCCCGCAGCGATACAGCAGGGAGTGCCGGCACCGGTGGGAACTAGGTCTTGGAATAATGAGGCGTAGGTAGATAAGGCCTGTGGCACAGGGACCTTGGCCACCGTGTTCACACGCTGCCCGGAGTGAACCAAACACAGAGACATCTGCCCTAGACTCGCCCCGGAGCATGAACGGACATCAGCGACCCCATCCCATCCACGCAGCACAAGCATCTCCCCGGTGGTCTGACGACCCGAAGCTGCCCACCCCGTGAGAAGAAATCGTGGACGCAGCTTCCAGTTCCCATATCAGCAGTAAAGAGCCAAGGATCACAGTGGACCAACAGTCCTGGGTCCTTGCTGGGCGTGAAGTTGTCCTCGAGTGACCAGGGATGCTGCTTACCCCTCTGCCCCACTTGCAGCCACATTGTGCTGAGGCAACCGGGCAGACTGCACATGTAGGGAGGCGCTCGAGGAAGGCCTAGGAACACAGGGACCAGGCAGGACCCGCTCACTCACTCACTCGCTCGCCCTCACCAGGCAGGACCCACTCGCTCACTCACTCGCTTGCCCCCACATCGGGCAGGACCCACTCACTCGCCCACCAGGCAGGACCCACTCACTCACTCGCCCCCACCAGGCAGGACCCACTCGCTCACTCACTCGCTTGCCCCCACATCGGGCAGGACCCACTCACTCGCCCACCAGGCAGGACCCACTCGCTCACTCGCCCCCACCAGGCAGGATCCACTCGCTCACTCGCCCCCACACCTGGCCTCCTGCATGACGCTCACAAAGGGCAGGGCCCACTCACTTCCTGATCATGATGTCACAGATCTATGACATTCCACGTATCCAGGAGACCAGGCCACGGAGGCTGAAGACCTTCTCGGTTCTCCTCCTTCGGTTGGAGGGAGTATGGCTGTGAGCCGACAAGTGGGGACCTTCTTTTCTGTCCTCCTGCTTTGCTGCTGGCAAGGAACTGAGCTGCAGCCTATTGACATGACTTCAGGTGAGACCCCCAAGAGACGGGCGGGGGGAAGCTGGGGGCCGAGCCCTGGGAGGGCTCTCCTGGGTCTCAGGTCTTCCCTCCCCAGGGCTCATTCATCCTGTGGAGAATGGAGGGAACAAGGCTTTGTGCCGCTGAGGCCCCGGGTCAGAGCCGCAACGCAGCGCACACAGCGCGCCCGGGTCCTTCACTAACTCGTGGACAACCTCTAATGTAGCCCAGAGCAGAGAAAGAAAATCATAAGCTTCCACAGGACCATCTGTGGCTACAGCTACGATGCACCTTTCCAGCCTGTCTTATACGCACCCACATACACACAAACATGCATATGTGCACACATCTACACATCCACATGAACATCTGCAAGTATGCATGTGCACACATACAAACACCTCCACACATATGAGCATGCACACGCATATACACAACTATGCATGTGTGTATACATATACATATTCACACATGAATGTACATACAAGCATGCACACGCAAGCACTTATATGCACATAACTATATAGATAAAACATGTATGCACGCACATTCCCACATACATGAGCTTTGTGCACACATTTGTATATATACAAACTTTTACATGTATGTGCACATACAAGTATATACACACAAGTGCATACACAAACATGCATGTGCATATGTATACATACATTCATACCTGCAAGTATGCTCACATATACACACATGACACTTGTATACACAAGCATGTACGCACACATACACATATACACACATATAAGCATGCTCAGATGTGCACACACAGGCACACTTGTACACACAAACATCATACGCACATATATATGCACACAAGCACGCTCAGATGGGCACACGCAGGCACACTTGTACACACAAACATGTACGCACATATATATGCACACAAGCACGCTCAGATGGGCACACGCAGGCACACTTGTACACACAAACATGTACGCACACGCGTTCTTTATCAGGGGCATCTCACCACTTCTGTGAAAAGACCACTGTTTTCATATGTTTATCTTGTCATCGTCACACTAACGAAAATAACCCCCAACACCAATGGAAGAAGCAATCTTTCTGACGTTTATGAACCAGGGTCAGGTAGACGGCAGACGCCACGGTGGAGCATTACAGCGGGAGCTGGGCTTATGCCCCGGGAGGACCTGGCAGAATAACGGGAGGAAGTTTTTGGAGGCCGGGAAATTCTCCTGACCGACCTAAGAGAACCCTTCAGTAGATCGGGCCAGGATAGCAGAGCTCAGACGACAGGTGGGCAACCCACAGACACAGTCCACAGGATGCTCAATGGAAGGCTGAGTCAAGAGCCAGGTCAGGCAAGCCCTGGTCAGAAGACACTTCAGGGGGAGCCTGATCAGAGGCTACAGGTCCTGTCCTTGTCCTTCCCGTCCCTCGTCCTTCCCGTCCCTCGTCCTTCCCGTCCCTCGTCCTTCCCGTCCCTCGTCCTTCCCGTCCCTCGTCCTTCCCGTCCCTCGTCCTTCCCGTCCCTCGTCCTTCCCGTCCCTCGTCCTTCCCGTCCCTCGTCCTTCCCGTCCCTCGTCCTCCGGGCAAGAAGGTTGTTTTTCGGCTCCGAGCAGGTACTGGCAGTGCGCATCTCAGAACGTAAAGGGGTCATTTGTATGAGAAGAGAAAGAACCCAAAGGTGAATGCTTGTGGCCACGGAGCCCTGGGAGGGTTGGGGAACCTAAAGGCGGCTGCGGAGCCCAGAGGCAGCGCCACAGAGCCCGATTAGGGAGTTTGAAGACACCAGGCTGGAAGCTGGTCAACTGACCAGTGAAGCTGGGAATTTCTCCAGTGAGCTTCCTGGTGGCCCTGGCAACTCCAGTGACTGTGGCCATAGCCTGGGGGTTGCAGGCACCCCTTGCTTTCTCCTCAGCATCCCGGAAAGCTCGCTTTCTGAGGGAAGCCGCCAGAAGCCTGGACGCTGGTCTCTGTCTGTATCCTACTGGTCTCCTTGCACGTAAGGACTTTGGGACCCAGACTGAGTGTGCAAGCTTTAAAAAGCAAAGCGAGTCAGAGCAGTTGGACGGTGCTGGCATGTAAATGTCCACGACTCAGCCCCCCGGGCTAGAGACCTGGTGCAAACACCCCATTCTGTAGCCAGGAGGGCGGAGAGGTGGTTCCTCAACAGTGTGAAGACAGAAACTGAAACAGGGCTGATCACCCTACAAGGGGTGCAGCCTGCACGATGAGGATGGCCAATCCCTAGGGACATGATGCAGCTTCTGAAGTGCATGGCGCCTCTCCACAGAGGAAGCGTGTCCAGCAGGCTGCGTGCGCATCATGCCGTCTCTCAAAACTTCCGGATGACTCACTGAGCCAGCCTAACACGTCCATCCTCACCACCCACCAAACAACAGTTGACCAAACAAGGACTGACCTGATAGTAACCTAACTAGTTCAATGTCTGTCTCCTCAAATGGCAGAACAAAGCCCTTGAGAACTTCCAGGGACCATCTGGGCTATTTCAAGTTAGCTTGAGTCAAAAAGATTTCATTTAGAATCTCGTGTGGAAGTTGTCAAGACATCAAAAACAGTACTTACCCATTTAGCCAAATTGACAGTAAAAGATTTTAAAGGTAGTTATGAGAGAGAGAGAGAGAGAGAGAGAGAGAGAGAACACTCAGCCTGTTGCTATCGAAGGCTTCCGCTTTCCTCAGTAATAAAGCACATGAACAGACAACGTTCAGCACAGGAAATTATTTTGGAAAGAGCAGGATCTTTGCCTCCTGGGGAGATTGCTCACGGGTAAAGGGGCCTCGCTGTCTCTTATTGAGAAAAGGCCAATAGTCCTCACAGGTTCCGCGTGGCCGCGCCTGATACCGGCTCATTTCAAGGGCTGACAATGGCATCCGACGCCCCGTCCACTTGGACGTGAGATTAAATTTCTCCTCTTTGCTCGCAGACTTTACCCATCCTGCTTTCATTCCTTCTTTTCTCTCCTTATTGAACAACCTTTAAACCGTTTGACTACGAAATCACTCTCTGAGCTAAACAAGTGTGTCGTCGCGACTGACACGTCCCTTACCCAACACATGGCCGTCTCTCCTCTGCCCCGACATCGGATTCTAATGGGGAAGCTGGGAAGGAGGTAGCTGCGGGCTCTGGCCACACGCCAGCAAGTTTCACAGATAGCACCTCGTCTCACTTAGTACACGACGCTCTTGTGTCTCTGCTTTTGGGTGTGTGCTCATGCAAGAGTGTGCGTTCACATTCACGTGTGGGTGAGTGCATTCACATGTGGCGTGCTGGCTCATGTGTACTGTGTGCGCTCATGTGTGGGCACAGGTGCCTGCATACACACGTGTGTGGGTGAGTTCATATGTGCTGCGTGATGCACGTGTGGGGTGTTTCATGTGTGCTGTGCGTGCTCATGTATGAGCACTGCATGCACAGGATGTGGAGGTCAGCTGTGCGTCCTCAGTTGCCTTCCACTTTTTGTTGGAATTCCAAGCTCCCTGTCTCCCCTGGCCTGGAACTTCGCGGCCTGTGGAGCTTCTAGGGCTCTGTGCTCCCTTGTCCAGTCTCACTGTTGCGGAGAATTCCAGCACGTTCTGACTGGAGCTGTGAACTCAGGTCCTCACGCTTGGGAGGAGCTGTCCCTCGGCCTCACTAGGAGCCATTCTTCAGTGGGCCAGAGCCAGCTAGTCTCTCTGAACGTGGAAAAACAACACTAACAGTATATGAACACACTGTGATTCCCAGTGAGTGTCTCGCAATTTAAGTTACTGTAGCCCTGAGGATCAGAACTGTCTCTAGGTGACATTCTTAACTCCTGTCACAGCTGATTGCCACTTTGCCGAACCATGTCAGCTTTATGATCAAGAGAGCAGAATACGTGCCGCCCCAGCCTTACCTTATCTAAACGTGACTGTGAACGCACTTACCTACCAAAGATTAGCCCAGACAGGATAGACTTGAAAAATGTTTGCGTGCGTTCCTGGGTCTCTGGCAGCTTTGGAATATCCAATTTATGAGACCATGTCTTTCTCACTGATCCTATTTGAGTAGAGCTTTGAGACATTCCCCAGGCTGGGGTGCTGCCCACAGGCATGTGGCTCACATGATAGATAACAGGCAGGCGGGCTGCAGGCAGAGCTCTTACGACTTCAAAACTTCACCCATCAGGTCCTGGGGCAATTCCAAGCTTCCTGGATTATCTCTTCTTTATAGATAGTAACATAGAATATGACTTCAACAATAAAATGTATGATGAAAGTTAAAATACGTAATTTGAAATACCCACTCTGTGTTGCTGTACTAAAGGCAAAATGGGGTAATTTGCGTTTGTCTGGCCGACAGGCAAAAGCCAATTTCTCTTTTCATTTGCGGAAATCATAATGACATATTTGCCCATGTGATGATCGGGGAAAATGACTTATGGCTTTCCCTATCTGTCGTGTTCTTTTCCAGTTTAGGGGGATGACACTGATTTGTAGAGTAGGTTGGGGTGTTTGTGTGTTTCAGGTGACTTCGAGAAACCCTGGTGTTGGCTCTTTCCTGAAGGTTCCCTAGGACTCAACACAGAGCTGGTTTTTCAGAGCCGTGTCCGTGGGGCGTCTCTCCACAGTGGTTGCCTTCGTGTGTGATCTTGCAGGAGTTGTGTACCCTCTTCAGGGAACCAGGGGAAGCCAGGAGGCAGTGGATGGGTCTTTGACTCTCTTTCCAATTAGTTGTCTTCCCTTGGGCCCCAGGGAGTTGATTTGGGGGTCCCTGAATCTCTCAAGGGCCCCAACTGGAATCCACGAGTCCCAGGAAGCCGAGGAGGAAGAGCAAGGATCTGGGCAGAGATATAGACGTGTGTACAGGGCCGCCTGGTGGCGAGGAGGGGGGCAGGAAGAGAACCAGAGTCCAGGTGGGGGAGTCTCAGAGATCCCGCATGCCACCCCTCCTACGAGCCGCAGAGCACTGGCACTTAAGGCAAGGACGGTAATGCACAGCAAGTGCGCGACCCCCAGACAGGAGTTTGAAGTGTCTTGTCCACAGCCCTGCTCTTGGCAGCTTTAAATCTCCATCATTCCAAAGCAGCCAGCCACAGCAGGGCTCCAGAGAGCGAGCAGAACATTCCAGCACCCTGCTTCTGCTTAAGGAGCCTTGTGCGCGACGCCCCGTGCCGTCTGCAGGTTCTGAGGACTGACGACGGTCAAAGGCTGAAGGAAGAGATCCATGTGCTCTCAGGGGGCCCACGATCTGTCGCGACCCTGACGGGAGGCGTGGCTGATGGTGTTGTATGCACATTTCCTGACGAGGAGGTGGCAAGGTTCACCCAAAGGTGGGCCCAGCCTCCCGCCACACCTGGCTGGAGCTTTGTTCTCTGTGGGCCACCTGGCTCAGCGTGGGGGATTCTCAGCCTGTGGGAGCCGTGGGAGACGTGCCCCAGATCCGGGTAAGGGACTTTTCCCTTCTCCACACCTCCCTATCCCCTGGCCCGCTCTGCCCCAAGGTGTCCAACCCCTACTCGGGTACACATTGTCTTAGAACCCTTCCCGGCAGTAGCTGGGCAGAGCCCTGGTGACACCCATGGGCCTTTGGTGCCATCATCCCTTCTGTTCCGACCAGCTCTGTGCAAGGGCAGAAGGCCCGCGCAGTACAGCCGTTGAAAGGCGGCCCGGCTGGCTCGCCAGCGCATACAGGGCCAGCATCTCGGCTCCCTCTGCCTGAGGAACCTCTTTCCCGGGTCCTTGCACTGGAAAGTGCAGAGGGTCGAGAGCGGGGTCAGGACAAGGTGTGCTCAGGGTCCTCCGCGGCCTCTGCGGCCTCATCGAGGGGCTGTTCCCAATGTTGCCGCTAGCTGCCATTGCCCCCAAGCCCGGCCAAATCCTGGGTGACATCTAAGGTCTCTCTGGCTTTGAGCGCCTTTGAAAATATCATGTGATCACCAAGACCCTCCCCCACGGTCAGTTGTCACCTCATAGGGGCTTGAGGCTGTTCTAGGCTTGACAGTCTCCATGTTCCTCTGAGGGTGTCTGGGGTCGCCTCACCTCGTCCTGGGATGTTCCCAAGTGTTTGCGAGGGGAGCTGTGCTGGCCACGGTGTGTGGTCACTCCGTGGCTGTCCACTGAGTGCAAGGATGGCAGCTGATGTGACCCTCGTGACTGGGACGGGCTCCACCCTGTGTCCCCAAATAACCAGCAGGAGCTCAGAGCTCAACAGTGGACTTCAAGGGGCCGGAACCTGCTGACGTGGACCCTGAGTGAAGCATCGGGGTCCTGGCCACACGGCGGGGCGCCGTCTAGAAATTGACTCTCGAGGAGGTGGCCGCAGAGACCCGGGCAGGACAGACACTTGAGGGCGCATCAGCAGCCGCGGACGCCACGAGTGAACACCGCATGCGTGTGCGCTCGGCTGACTTGCACAATGCCTCCATTGTCTTCGCGGGACGGTCGCGGGATGAAAAGAGTATTTTTAACGAAGTGCTTGCACGGCGCAGCTGTAGCCGCTGTAATGATCCATTAATGTCTGGCGCAGAGAGCTGTGTTTGTTTCTTTCGTTTACCGAGGTCAGCACGCTGGGAAGCGATTGTCATCACCAAAGCAGAGCTCCTTGCATACTTCCCATTGTTCCGGCCTGCAGATGAGCACATTGGGATGCAGATTGTCCATCATCAGGGCCTTTGAGAACAGCTTCGTCACTGGTTTAGGTTGGAACTGCAGTTTAGCCCTCTGCCTGCACTCAGAAAGAGAAGGCGCAACCTCAAAGTCCCCGACCGGAGCACAAAGACGGCGACCTTGACCTCCAGCCAAGGAAGAAGAGATGTCCTAATGGGGGGGTAGACGCTGAGGAGGGAAAACGCGTCCTCGCAGTCGCCAGCGTCCGGGTCACCTGGCTCGGGTCTTCCTGTCCACCACGGAGTGGGCGTCACAGATCACGTGGTGTGGGGGTGGCAGCCATCCCAGGCCTTCTGGTCATCCGTGATACCTCGCTTCTGCCCTGCAGACAGGACACCCGCAAAGGCTCTGCTCACGAAGGAGCACAGGATGACTTTTCTCTGGTCCTCCTGTCCCCCAAGACAGAGCTGCCAGCGGCAGCAGGCAGCAAACACTTAAGAGGCCTCTTCAAGCAAGACAGACACCAGCCGGCCCCTGGCATGCTCTAGTCACAGGCCGGGCCGGGCTCCCCCTCGCCGTGTGCCAGACTGTACTTCTCACCGTGTGTGCCAGGCTGGGCTCCCCCTCGCCATATGCCAGGCCAGGCTTCTCGCCGTGTGTGCTGGGCCGGACTGTCCCTCGTCGTGTGTGCATGGCCAGGTTTCCTCTCGACCTGTGTCCTGAGCTGGGGTCTGGGCTGCTCAGGTGGGAATACGAGGCCCGAGCCTCCCCAGCCTGGTGGTCTCCCAGGTGAGTGTCCCAGCCACACAGGGGGCAAAGAGCTGCTTCCTGCAGAAGGACGGCCGCACCCTCATCCTTTGCTCTCTCTGTGACGGAGCCGTTGTCTTAGGACTGGGGACACTTTCTTCCCATCCACAGGGGTGACTCCAGCCGTCAGAAGAGCGGGCTGTGCGCGGGGCACCCGGGCGAAGCAGGCCTGGGTGGGCACCTGTCATGGTTTACATGTGTCCCCCACAGTCTCATGTGTTTGGCAAGGTCATGGCACCTTGAGAGGTAGAGCCTTGCTGGAGGAAGGCAGTCACAAGGGGTGGGCCTTGAGGTGGATTAGTCGCACCCTACCTCCAGGAGGAGTCTGCCTTTGCTGCAAGCAGTCTGCAGCTCTCGGCTTCCAAGATGTCTGCAGTGACTTAGCCTCCTCCAGCTTTGGCCAGCCAGCCATGCCACCTCTGCTTTGAGAGATTGTCCTTTCCCTCTGGAACTGTAAGCTGAATAAACCTCCCTTTCTCCCTTAAATTTCTAGATTTTGGGTGTTCTCTCACAGCAATAGTTAAGAGTAACTGTTACAGCACCTTTCCTGCATTTTCCAGATAGAAGCCCAGTCCCAAAGGACATTCCCGGGCACTCATGGGAAGAAGTCAGACACTTCATGGGGCTCCTTCCTCCAGAGCAGGTTAGGGACATGCAGAAGCAGGTGGAAATCAGAGAATGCTGTTAAACTACAGGGTTTTTTTTTTTTTAACCTCCACTTCCAGGTCCAACTGCTGAAGAGACAAACAGTTCTAAAGGTGAAGACGTGAGCGACGTATTTGGTAAGGATTCCCATCTCTCACGTGAAGAGAAAACCAGTTCTAGAGGTGGAGACCTGAATGAAATATTTGGTAAGGAACCCCAAACCCCTCGTGAAGAGAAAACCAGTTCTAGAGGTGGAGACGTGAGTGACATATTTGGTAAGGAATCCCAAACCCCGCGTGAAGAGAAAAACAGTTCTAAAGGTGGAGACGTGAGTGATATATTTGGTAAGGAATCCCAAACCCCTCGTGAAGAGAAAACCAGTTCTAAAGGTGAAGATGTGAGTGATATATTTGGTAAGGAATCCCAAACCCCGCGTGAAGAGAAAACCAGTTCTAAAGGTGACGACGTGAGTGATATATTTGGTAAGGAACCCCAAACCCCGCGTGAAGAGAAAACCAGTTCTAAAGGTGGAGATGTGACTGATATATTTGGTAAGGAATCCCATAATTCGCGTGAAGAGAAAAACAATTCTAAAGGTGGAGATGTGACTGATATATTTGGTAAGGAACCTCAAACCCCACGTGAAGAGAAAAACAATTCTAAAGGTGGAGATGTGAGTGATATATTTGGTAAGGAACCCCAAACCCCACGTGAAGAGAAGACCAGTTCTAAAGGTGAAGACGTGAGTGACATATTTGGTAAGGAACCCCAAAACCTGCGTGAAGAGAAAAACAATTCTAAAAGTGAAGACGTGAGTGATGTATTTAGTAAGGAACCCCAAAACCTGCGTGAAGAGAAAAACAATTCTAAAGGTGAAGACGTGACTGACATATTTGGTAAGGAATCCCAACCCTCACGTGAAGAGAAAACCAGTTCTAAAGGTGAAGACGTGACTGACGTATTTAGTAAGGAATCCCAACCCTCACGTGAAGAGAAAACCAGTTCTAAAGGTGAAGACGTGACTGACGTATTTAGTAAGGAATCCCAACCCTCACGTGAAGAGAAAACCAGTTCTAAAGGTGAAGACGTGACTGACGTATTTGGTAAGGAATCCCAACCCTCACGTGAAGAGAAAACCAGTTCTAAAAGTGAGGACGTGACTGATGTATTTGGTAAGGAATCCCAGCCCTCACGTGAAGAGAAAACCAGTTCTAAAGGTGAAGACGTGACTGACGTATTTGGTAAGGAATCCCAGCCCTCACGTGAAGAGAAAACCAGTTCTAAAAGTGAAGATGTGACTGACGTATTTAGTAAGGAATCCAAAAACCCACGAGAAGAGACAACTACTACTACTACAAAAAGTGACGACATGCCTGGAGTATTTGGTAAGAATCCCACGTGTCGCGTGTGGGGAGGTTGCCCGAGACACCCTCAGGGCCTTTCCTGGTTAATCTCATACTGGCCGTAGACATTGGAGCAGCAAACTTGGTTTGAGGCCAAAATCATGTTCCTCTGACCACAGCCATGTGTAGATACCTGAGTCAGATCCCCAAGGGGTTATGAAGATGTAGGTTCCTGATCATTAGACCTGCAGCCCACTCGAAGCTCTGCTTCTCAAAGTGGGGTCCGTGGACCAGCAGCCTCTGGGTCACCCAGGGGTTCGTTGGAAACAGTCTAGACCAGCCCCCCATCCAGAACTCCCACGTCTGGATCACCAGCGGTTCACTGCAAACACTCCTGATCACACACACCCCTAGAACTCTCGCATCAGAATCTGCACTTAACCAGAGGCCACTGAAGCAGTGCGCAGGCCACCGAGAGGCCCGAGGCCAAGGCCTAGCCTGCCCGGCCCCGAAGGCTCAGCCGTGCAGGACAAACCCAGGAGAGCCGAGGCTGTGGCCTCGCTGGCCCGGGTCTCAGGAGGGGCTCAGAGGGGCTGAGGACCGTCAGTCTGACCCAGAGCGCAAGCGGCAGCCGTGTTCCAGGGCGGCAGGAGACGCTGCGTGAAGCCCTCCCGCCTTGAGCGTGGTCAGCAGAGTCACCACTGAGTCTTCACCGCAGAGGCCACAGCCCGGCGCGCCCTTCACACTCGAGGCTGCTTGTGGGAACACGCCCTTGTGTCCTGTGGTCAGACCCACCACTTGACACAGCCCCTCACTTCACACTTGGGAAACTGGGGTCTGGAGAAGTCTTCTGGGCAGAGAGCTGGGGCACAGAGCATGAGACCCTGGGGACACCTTGGGGGCGGTCACCTCTGCCAAGCAGGTTCAGGAGCGGAGGATGGGAGCGTGGGCGTGCGGGGTCAGGAGCAGATGGAGGGGTGCAGATGTGTTGTGCGTGGGTGCAGGCATGTGGGGTGCAGGTGTGTGGGGAGCAGGAGCAGATGGAGGCCTGCAGATGCGTGGTGGGCGGGCATGTGGGTGCAGGTGTGTGGGCACAGGAGTGTGAGACACAAGTGTGTGAGGTGCAGGCGTGTGGGCACAGGCGTGGGTCACAGGTGTGTGGTGAGAACTGCT
>JALPQD010000651.1:926316-928816 GCA_023101885.1 Typhlomys cinereus
AGGTTTTGAGTTTATGGATTACAAATACCATCCTGCAGAGTTTGATGGACCATTTGGATAATGAAAATTTGGAAATGAATATGGATTGTTTGGGTCCAGTTTGTGATAAAGGGAACCAGGACTTTGATGAAACTGAATTTAGAGATGATGAACTGGTGTGCTTGACAGAGGAGAGCTGTGTTGTCAGCCTTGAAGTTTTGCACGAGGGAAGGGCAGGCAGCAGAGCAGCTGCCGCTGTTGGAGTTATGAGTATCATTGAAGGAAAAGCTAGTGCTTTGCATTTGGACAGTGGACGTGAACACCACTGTATGGTGACTCCATGGGTTGAAAACCTGGATTCCTTCAGGGGCCAAAAGCCGAAGTCAAGGCCGTTTCTTGCCCTTTGAAGTTTAGACTGCCTAGAAAGGAGCTTTTCCAGAGTCAGCAATGGACCAAGCTACATTTCACTCGCTGTGGAATCTGGCGGCATCCCCCAAATGGTATTGGTTTTGGTGTATGATTGAGGGGTTCATGGAGAGCAGCAAAAGCTTGGCACCCAGTGGCAGGCGTAGAGTTCCTGCAAGGAAAGGTGAAGCTTGTAGCTGCAGAGGAACCCAGAGTGGTGTTGGAGATGCCAGAACCGTGGGATGTATGCTGAAGATGGCTGTGAGTGGAGATTCAGGCTGGTTCAGAGGAACTCTGCTTCTACAATTTTGAGCTGGAAACAGGGACTGGGAATGCCTAGAATCTTTGAACCGCTATGACTATGTGATGAGCAACAGAAGATGGACATTGAAATACATGATGCAGGAATTGGTAATTTGGTCTTAACCTGATGTTTTCTCATTGTCACAATGATTCTATTTTGATATTTTATGTGTTGGAGTATTTAACTTATTTTGACTTGAGAGACTCCCATAGTTAAAAAGATTTGGGATATTTAAAGAAAGACTTTTAGTTCCAACATTTTAATAACTGAGGTTTTAATGATACTTTAAATTGGATCATAGGAACTTTTAATATTGGACTTTTAGAATAATAAAATTAAATGTATTTATATTATAAAATAACTTTTAACACTTATGGAGACAAGGATTGAAGGTTACTGTTTAAAAGTACTGTTTTTGTGTCAAGTTGACAAGGGGTTAAAGTGTCATAGTTGGGCACAAGTGTCAACTTGACAGTTGAGGGTTTGAGTTCTGGGCACATTTACAGAGAATTAATGGTTGAGTTAAGCCCAGAGCAAACCTGCAGGAGATTGTGTGACTGATAGGGAAGACCCAGCCTATGGTGGGTGGGACTAGGCCCTGAATAGGTGAATAAAATACTGAGAGCTGGTTGAGGAAGTCGGCATCCTTGTGTACACTTGGCCAGACATGCTGGTCTGGCAAGTGAGGATCGTCCCTCTCTCAGCTGCTATGTGGAGATAGTATGGCCAGTTCCCTCAGCCCTGGTATTGGTGTGAGCTCTCCTGCAAAGTTGGACGAGGAACTGTAACCAGTCTATTGTAAGATAATAAATCTCTTGTTCCCTTAAGACATTTGACGGTGATATATCAGCAACCATGCAGGTAAACTACAACACACAGACTTGTAAAGGGAAATCTATGTGTGTGTCTGTCTGTATGTGTGGCTGTGTGTATGTGTGTGTGTGTATGATATAATAACATCACATGGACTTGTGAAGGGCAATCTTTGTGTGTGTGTCTGTGTGTATGTGTCATAGAAATAACACCACATGAACTTATGAAGGGCAGTCTTTGTGTGTGTATCTGTATGTGTGTACTGTGTGTATGTCTGTGTGTGTATTAATCAGGGTTCCCTAGAGTCACAGAATCAACAGAACGAAGATATATACATATACATATATATATACACACATATACATATATATTTACACACACACACATATATATATGGAATATATATGGAATATATATGGAATATATGTATATATGGAATGTATTGAGTTGGCTTGCAGATATGGCCAAGTAGGAAGTCCAACGATGGCTGCCAGTAGCGTCTCAGTCCAGTAGGCCCGTGGGTGATGGCTGAAGACTGGAGGATTCCTGGAGAGTCTCTAGTCACACTGAAGACTTGGAAAGTTGGAGGCTGGAAGGTCGAAGAAACCAGGCAGCCAGAGGGAAGAGCAATTCCTAGCACAGCTACAGAGAGTCTCTTCTCAGCTGTATGTTCTATGGTTCCTTTTATCTGGGCCACTACTGGGAGGTTCTATGGGATCTATGGAGATTCCGATGGGATCTAGGGCTGGTCTCTCTATTATCCAGATAATGCCTTAGGTGGTGTCAACTGACCTTGCCAGGTGTGGTCTCAGCTGATCTTAGTGAATGCAGGTGTGTCAGGTTAACACCTAGAATGTGTATGTGTGTGAGGGCCTGTGTGTGTGCCTGTGTGTACAGTCTGTATGTGTGCATGTGTGTGTCTGTGTACCTGCGTGTGTGCTTGTATGTTTGCCTGTGTGTGTCTGTGTCTGTATGACTGTGTATGTGTGTCTGTGTGTA
>JALPQD010000651.1:933816-941711 GCA_023101885.1 Typhlomys cinereus
TGATTCGGCTCTTTGATGGCTCCACCTTTTTCTCCAGAGAAACTGGTTCCTTAGTCCAGTGGGGTCAGTGTTGGGCTTCCACAGGTTCTTTTGTCTGCTCCTGCTAAGTTTTCTCTTGGATTTGTGAAATCGCCACAATGGGTTGTGACTCATAAAATGTCACATATTTCTTTGGTCCTTCCATTCTTATTTTATATACTTAGGCTTTTTTTTTCATTTTGGTTAAATCAAATTGGCTTATCTCCTTGGCTATTTTTTTTTATTCTGGGATTTTGATGTATTAATCCTTTTAGAAGAAAAAAATAGAAAAAAATACATTCTATTTTGTCTTCAGTTAAAGTTTGCTTTACACCATCTTAACATTTCCCTTGTCGCTCCTTTCTTGGTGTTTAGACTTGAGAGAGTCCTTCCATCTCTGTTTCACTTTATCAGTAACGCTGACCTCACTGTCTTAAAGTGCATCTCACAGATTCTCACTCATTTAGTTACGTGTTGTTCCCCCAGAAATTCCTTTGCTCTAGCCTGAGCATCGCCGGCTCTCTAATAAACCTTTTCTCACATTGCCTTTGTTAGTAGCATCTAGCTGATGCACTGCTATTAGAAAGCATCATTTCTAGTAGTTCCACCTTATGAAACACCCTGATCGCCAAAAGTCGATGTGCGTCTTCGACGTCCCTGCCCTCACTTTGCATCTGCTGAGAGTTGCGCAGAGTCACCTTTGGCAGCTGTTTCTGTATGTATCTCGCTTCTCCGCCTGCAGTGCGCACTTCCGACAGGGTGCCGGCTACCTGGTGCAGATCCACAAGCTGTGTCCACTCAAGTTCTAATGTTAGAGCTTTTGGGACTGTTTATTCTTTCTGTATCTGCTTTTGTGTCGTTTCCACTCATCTGATAGATCTCAGTCTATTTCTTTACATTTATAGCTGATCATATAATTTTTGTTCGTCTGCCTTCTTTCTTCATTTAAAAACACACATGATAAAATTTACCACGGTGACCATTCTAACCGTACAGCTGCCTGTGGCGCTGCAGGACCTTCTCCGCCTCCTGCCTCTGTCCTTCTTCCAGCTGGTCAAACTGAAACTTCGTACCACTGAACAGTAACTGCCGCCACTCCCCAGAGCCCTGGCCGCCATGCTCCAGCTTCCGCCTTTAGGAGGGGGGGTGTGCTGGTGTCCCATAGGCTATGTGCATGTGGCCGGGCTGGAGAGATGGCTCGGGGTCAGAGCCTTTGCCTCATAAGCAAAAGGACCTGAGTTCAGATCCCAAATCTCATGTCAAAACAGCTGATAGAAAGGGAGCCCGGGAAACTCCAGAGTAGAGCAGTACGGAGGTAGAACAATCCAGAATGATTCCCATAGTCACTCTTGGGCCTCCACAGATACACACACTCAAGTGCTGTCTTCACACACGCACATGCACACATGCACATAGATGCACACACAGAGACATACACACATGCACACTCGTATGCATGCATGCGCACACACAGAGACATACACACACGTATGCACGCATGCATGCACGCGCACACACAGAGCCACACACACACACATGCACACACACACACACGCATGCACGCGCACACACAGAGCCACACACACACACATGCACACACACACAAGCATGCACGCGCACACACACAGCCATGTAGTACATTTTGCAGTTAGCTTGCCTCGTGTTCTTGGGTTATTCGTGTCATAGGACATTTCAGAATCTTCTTTCCCTGCAACTCATATCTGAAGGGTATGATGAAGGGTAACCTCCAGAACGCGCAGAGAACTCCTAAAAGGCCACAGAAGCAAACAGTCCAACTCAAGACGGCAAAGGACTCCACAAGGGGATGCTCTTGGTCATGTCAGAGCCCTGTTCCTACAAAAAATACACAAGAGACACCTGGCGCCCACCAGGCTAAGGGACAAGAGCGAGCGCTAGTACACTCAACACGTGACGTGACAGAGACAGGAAGCTACGCGCGGCTCCTCAGTAGGGCGGGACTCACCCTGCGAAGCAAGCACTGCACACCTGGATTCTCCCCAAAAGAGCAGGATCACACGTGCGTGCGGCGGGTGAGCCGCTGCCTGTCACAAGCAGCGTGTCAGACAACCACGGGCCGCGCCATGCACAGTCCACACCTGCAGCAAGGAGCTTCCCGATGGAGAGCAGCTTCAAAGTTACAGCTATTAAAAGGCAAATGGGAATGTGGATTGCACAGACGTGAAAAGTTAAAAATGTGTCAGGGAAAAAAGGTTTGAAAGGCTCCTGCCCACCGTCGTCTCTGTACTGTGCACCATGGCTCCAAAGAAGAACAGAGGAGAGGAGGGGTGAGCAGGAAGGAGGAAGAAGAAAAGGAAGGAAGGAGGGGGAAAGGAGAGAAGGGAGAGGAAGAAAGGAAGTGAGGGAAGGAGGGAAAGGAGGAGGAGAGGGAGGGAGGGAAGGAGGGAAGGGGGAAGGAGAGAAGGAAGAAAGGGAGGGAGGGAAAGAGGGAGAGACAGGGAGAGAGAGAGAGGGAGGGGAGGATGAAGATAGGAAGGGAGGGAAAGAAGAAAGGGAAGGAAGGGAGGGAGGGAGGGAAGGGACAAAGGGAGGGAGGGGAAGAGGGAGAGAAGAAGGAAGGGGAGGAGGGAGGGAAGCACCAGGCACCAGCAGGAGCCATTTCAAGGTCTTTTCACCAACATGGCCGTGCTTGAAGACAGATGGAAATGAGTTAATGGCACACTGCAAAGTCTAAGCCAACTCTAAAATAATTTAAGATATAACAAGTCAACAGAGGAAATCAGACAATTATCTAAAGTCAGAGATGAAGAGGAGGAGGAAGATGACGAGGAGAGCAGGAAGAGGACAGGCTGTAGACAATTTGGAATAATCCCCACGCGGAGCATGTTCTCTGACTGCAGCTGAGATAAGCCAGGAGCCAGTACGCGAAGCAATACCACAGCTTGCTTCTCGGTAACTCTGGGCAGGTCACGAGGAGAGTTTGGAAACATACCGCTAATCGAATAAAAACCAAAACATGTCAAGATTCATGGGAGACAGTCGGAGTAGGGCTTGGGTGGGAATTGATAGCATCGAATGTCTGCATTAACGTGTGTAAGTTGTTCATGGCATGAAAAGGGAACAGAAGAGAACGTGTTAAGACACTGCAAATGACAGACACCTAGCTAAAAGGGCCCAAGTGACCCCCACAAAAAGGCAAGTTCAACTATAGGCTTGGACATGCTGCGTCCCCAGCTGGCGGTCTGTCCATGACAGAAAGAATGAGAGTTTAATGCTGGTCAGCTGCGTCTGTGGGATACCTGGTCAGCCGCGGAGGACGGGGGACAAGCGCTGCCCAGCTCCCGGGGACACGGCCAAGCAGGTCCCACATGCGGCCACCAGCCCCAGTGGATAACCGCCTCGCAGCGCTTCGTGTGGGGCTGGAGCAATGGGGCCACAGGTGCCCATGCGACTGGGGCAAGATCCCCCCACCTCCCCGCGCACTTGACTTAATTAAGGCAGCCGCTGTCCTCGGGGCCTCAGCCCAACCAGCTGCGGGTCAAAAACATCCAGTGGCAGAGTTTGATGTGCTCGGTCCTTGCTCAGCCCGTCCCGGCTGGTGCCGGTACCGGTGCCGGTATCGGTAGGATACAGCAACGTGCCCGTCCTGTGCACGCTGGGCTGGTCTAGGATGTCTGGAAGATCGGGGAGAATGCTCCGGGCCACACGCAAGCACCTCCAGTCTAAGAGCCAGCGCCCCTGGATTGGGTGTCCACAGGCAGCCTGGGCAGCCGCGCGGAGAAGACCCCCTGCTGCGCTCAGCGGACCCCCGGCCAAGCCTCTGCTGCTGTCATCCAGACTTTCCACCCCGTTCCCTTGGCCCCACAGGACTTGGGGTACACAAGGGTGCAGAAAGTCAGAGACCCAGGTGTGGGTTGACTGGAGAGTGCGTGACCTGAGGAAGAAGAGGCGGCCCAAGCCAGGGACACTGCGGGGCTCGAGCCCCCCCACCCCCGAACTGCTGTTCTAGAGGTGCCCTCAGGCCTGATGTTGGAAATGGAAACAGCTCCCGATTAGCTTGACGCCTGCAAATGGAAGGGGAAGGATGTCAGGTAAAGCCTGAGTAGGGAAGCGCCGTGGCAGCCTCCGGTCAGCACCCGCCTTGCGGCTGTGAGGGTGGCTGTGCACGTGGCCTCAGGGGACGGAGGTCCTTTCTCTGCTGCCCGCCGCCGACTGAACACATATCACACTCAGCAGCACACGAGCCCTCTGGCTCCCTGGCATGAAGGTGGCAGGAAAGGTGCCCGGCCCACTGGCCCGGATGTCCCACAGTGCCAAGGAGCAGGCGCTCGACTTGTCGGGAATGGCCAGGGAAGGGCACACTGTCGCAGGAACACTTCTCCGTGCTGGCTGAAGGACTGGACAGGACAAACAGGAACAGACAAGGACAACAGAAGCAAGCAGTCTCCCAGGTCCACACAAGTGGCTTCCTGCAGCCCCGCCTGTCACACTGTGTCCTTACGTCAGGATGTCTGTCTACACTGGCAGTTTCCGAGTGATTCTATCCAGAAACAGACCATTAAAGCCTGTCTAAAGTGGCTTCAACCCTGAAACACAGTCACGGGACTCTCGGGAGGTTGTCCAGGCGGGGAGGGCTTGGCCACAGCAGGGATTTTCTAAACTGTGGCTGAACAGCCCCCCAGGAATCCAGCGTTGCGTACGCCAGGCCTGAGTGGTCCTTCTACGAGCCACCCGCCTGGGTGACAGCCCCCTCGGCACACTAAAGCTAGGGTAGCGAAGGACCACAGAGACGCTCTGTGCTCTGCCCTTAGGAACACAGACGCAGCGCCTGAAGCAGATCTGATTTGTCTGTCTGTCTAAGTGTCTGTCCAGCTTGTCTGTCGTGTCTCTTCCAGGGGTTGTTGCACCAAGACCCCTCTGTGCAGAGCACCTACATTCAAACGTTTTTATCACATCGTACAATCCATCTATAACGTAGCAGGTTTCTGTCTGGCTGCTTCGTGCATCCTTGCTTTTACTTATTTTCTTGTTGTCATGCCTTATCTCACTGTCTGTCCCTCCTGTTCAATGTTCAAGGCCACAGTGAAGAGGCAGGAACTTAAGACTCACAGCACAACCCTGCAGGGGCTCGGTGGCTGACGTCATATACGAGCCCTTTCGTTGGGCTGAGTAGCTGCCTTCTTTCCTGCTGTGCTGAGCGTCATCTTCCCGAGCAGAAGTTGACACTCGACAGCATCTCTTCCTTGGATTTACCACAGGTCTAGCAAGGCTTTCCGAGGAAAAAATCAGAGTGAATATTTTCATCTTTTTTGTTTTTACTATGTGCATATGCGGTGAGTGCATGAGGCTGTGCCTGCGTGTGCAGGTGCATGTGGGGGAGTGTATGTGTAGGTGCGTGTGCACAGGTGCACGTGAGTGTGTGCCGGTGCGTGTGCACAGATGAACATGAATGTGTGTGGGTGCACGTGGGTGCGTGCGGGTGGGTGCATATACACAGGTGCACCTGAGTTTGCAGGTGCATGTATGCAGGTGCACATGAGGGTGTGGGTGCATGCACACATGGGCACGTGAGAGCATACCTGCTGGGGAGACCTGAGAGATTCACCTGCATGCTCTTCTTAGGGCTAGTCTGCCAACTTGCTCTGGGGATTTCCAGACTCCGCCTTCGGGGGCTGGAATTGTACGTGGATCACCATGCCTGCTCCAGCTGCCTGCCCGGCATGATGTGGCATCTGGGATCCAAACTCACTGAGCGTCTCCCCAGCTCCAGATATGTTAGTTTTTGAGGGCAGCACTAGGGGTACACTGAGGGGAGTACTGAGAGGGCAGCACTGAGGGGAGTACTGAAAGCACAGCACTGAAGGGAGTACTGAGAGGGCAGCACTGAGGGGAGTACTGAGAGGGCAGCACTGGGGGGAGTACTGAGGGCAGTACAGTCTCCATTGCAGCACTGGCCTCTGCTCATCTGGCAAGAACCAGATGGTCTGTGAGGAAGGGGTGCAAATAAACACTAGCAAACCCCCAGTGCCTAACGTGGTGCTGATCCCATCTGCTGGCCAGCTGGGTGCAGGGCTGAACCAGCCCTGTCTGTATTTCCAGAACGTTTGCGTGATGTGGATTTTATTTGTACTTACGATCTTTGATATAATGTACCAAAGAAGATTCCAGGACTGTATTTTCTATGTGAAAGGTTCTGACCATGAGCTTGGCCTGCTCTGCATATGGAAAGACGTTCAGAGAGCCCATTTCTTCCTTAGCAAACGTGGACATTTGTCTCCAGAGGAATCTACCCATTTCGTCTAAGTCAGATAATTGACCAAAATTGTCCAACATGTTATCTAATCTACTGCAACACCCATCATTTTGCTCTTCACATTGGTTTTTATGTGTTTTTCTTTAACACAAATGTGTCTGATAAGAAGCTCTCTGGCTTCCGGATGTGGTCATAGCACCTGAACTCTCTCTCAGGGTGATTTCATTGCTGTCCTCTGCATATTATGACTTTGCCCTTACTTCCTGATTCTCTAAAGCACCTCACACTGACACCATGAGCTAAGATTTCATGTCTTTTCTAGCATAAGTAACCACTACCAAAAGTTTCCTCTAAGTGCCACTTTAAATAGCATCCCATGAATTCAAACGTGGTACATTTTATGTTCAATTCAAAATACTTTATAAAATTCACCTTTTAAATTTCTCCTGTAACCTGGGTTACTTATGACAGTGCTACCTAATTTTCAAATATTCCAGGATTTTCTAGATGCCATTATGTTAGTGATTTATAATTTAGTAACTTTTCAGAATTCTTTCCAATGTATTTTATAACCTTAAACACGGCCAACGTGCACTTGATCAGTATGTATATGATACAGTTGGCAGGGGATTGCTTCATGGGTCAGTTATATTGTCATATTACATTAAGCATATTGATGAACTTGTCCGTGTCTTCTACATCCTTAATGATTTTCTTAGTGACCTTCTGTCCACTTCTCTGGGGATTATTAAAAAGACAGTTGAAAGCATGTGGTTTTCTTCCCATGGTTCCATGCAGCTCCAGCAATATCTGGTCACAACTCCGGCTCTTATCACTAGACGCCCACGTAGGACCACATGCCATTTTGATGAATTAACACAGAAAACGAGGGGTTTAACCTTACAAATGCCATTTCCTCAAAAATGCTGTTGTCTGGCCTTTAGATCGCTGCCATAGCTTCCTTCTGCCTAGAGCAACCGTGGCTCCCTGCCACCCACTTGCACCATGAGCTGCTTTATGCTGACAGTTGAGAAATGGGTTTCTTGCAAGCAGCATACAGTTGAATCTTTTAATATTACTTTACAAAGTGCAATAGTATTCAACACAAATTACAGCCAAGTCAAATTCACATTGTCGAACTTCCAAAGAAAATTTCCAAGTATGTGACTAAGCATTAAATATAGCCTAAGACAAGAAAATGTCTACCTAAGTTGACATAGAAAGGGTACACATGCTAGAATTCGAGAGCAGGTATATTAAGTTTTTAATAAAACTATGCTGCATGTTTAAGGAGTACAGACCTCCAGATTAAATTTAAAAGGCAAGACTCAACTCAGGAATTTTTCTCTGGAAGTTAGGCAATGTGAATTTGACTTGGCTGTAGCTTTCCTGTATTGAATACTATTGCACTTTATGGATCCAGTAAGTTTTATTCTCGGGCTCAGCTGAGCCAGTGTACACTAAAAGCATTGCTTGTCATGCTTTTCCCCCACGTTTGCTGGCAGGACCGCCTACCCCGGGCCCTCGCGCACTGTGGAGAAGAGCTCCGTCAGTGGGTTGGGTTTATGCTGTTGAGGAGAGAGTCAGCCTTGCCTTTCATTGAAGTCATTGTATTTCCCACAGAAAGGACGAATTCCAAAAGCGA